>JAOBYE010721257.1:0-10513 GCA_025403585.1 Parazoanthus swiftii
CTAGACGAGTCACTATGTACGATCGTATGATACGGTGTACCAACAGGGGATCGGCACCGAAGAATTGGAAGACGACAGTGAATTTGAGAATGAATTCGAGATAAACAGCGAGCCAGAAGACGAGTATACAACAAAAACTTCTTCCAACCAAACGGATCTTTTCAGAGCCACCAAACAAATAAAAGATAGTGATCAACGTGTGCTTCAGATATATGTTTCAGCTTTGTCAAGAGTTTATAGTTCATCTACAAGCCGAAAACACCGGGCTTCAAACCAAAAAAAAAATTAAAAAATCTCAGCTATAAGCCGACCCCCCAGTTTTGTGAAAAATTTACCAAAATTTTGATCGTTATGAGAAAAAATCGCTCGGCTTATAAGTGAATAATTATGGTAGTAAATTTTTAATGAGTAGGTAAAAGAGAAGTTGGAAAGTGTGATTGTCAGTTAAAATATTGTGAATAGAACCCTAACTGAAAATCAAAGATGGTGACCATTTTGAATTTCTGCATTTGTTACCATAGCAACACTAACCAGTTAACTGGCCTTTTGTGTGGAAGTTAATTAGTGGGTCATGCACTAACTGCATGCTAATCCCCTCCCCCCCTCCCCTCAAGCATTCAAGTTTGGCTTTTTAGGGTCAAAAAAGCTTTGCTACATCCCTTCACAAACCAAGTGGCTTATAACTCTAGTTTCTCTAGTGTTAGGCAGATGAGAGTCTGTGGCTCCCCCTGGACAGGACATTAGTCCATCACTGGTTAGCACCCAGCAGAAGCTGGTACCCATTTACACAGCTGAGTCGACTGGAGCAAGTCAAGTAAAGTGCCTTGCTCAAGGACACAACACAGTGGTCAGGCCACCTAAAAGTCATGAGTCAGACACACTAACCACTTGACCACTATGCTGCCAACCTATAAGGTTAAAGAGCTGGGAAAAAACATTGCGTAGACTCTGCTTCTAACCAAAACTCCTGCACAGCTTAAGAAGGAAGAAGAAATATCACACAAATATCAAACAAAAATATTATATAACCCCCTTACCCCAATCAATAATCCATCCATTTAAGTCTAGAAATCACATGCAACATAAGGAGCATAAGCTAATGCTCTTACATCACCAGGAAAATGGGTTGACACATAAACATAGGCTCGATAACATAGCTGTCAACCCCAGAAATTAAAAAATTTTGTGAGCAGCTGGGCCTGTAGGCCCATGGGCATTGATGACTGTTTTTTTTAAGTCATTCCAATTTACTGAGTGCTTTTCTCAGTTGTACACACAAAATATCCAGCAAATGAATGGGCCAACATGCTCAAGACTTCATTTGTTTCTAGGACATTTATCAAATTGATTGCCTCAGAAATCTAGTAAGTTAATTTAGAAAACATCGGAAAGCCGGGTGAGTTCAACTACCACTATGCAGGTGAGCGGGTGATAAGGCTTGAAATCTTGCTACACCCACTCAGTGCGGGTGAGTTGACAGCTATGCGATAGAATGAGAGGCAGAAAGAAGGGAAGATTTCCTAGTTTTGCTTCTGTCTTTGTTTCTCCTCACACTGAGCTGCTGTCACTGAGAAAACAGATTAAACACAATTCTAAGGAAAAAAGTTGGACCCTCATTTTTACAGTGACATAACCAACACAAGAACTTTTCCATTTATGCTTCCATTCTTTACTTTTCTAGAGAAAAGCAGGCTTTGGCAGATGTGATCAGATCATTACAATACACTAACTGGGAGAATTAAAAATAAAAATATTATCACGAAACACGGTAAGCAACTTTGTTGTTTTTACTAATTCACCGAATGTGCTTAAACGATCTTTACTGTCAATATCGTTCCTTTTTAGTTGAAACACGTTACAATTTCATAATAAAGCCCCATATCGCAACTGTACCTTTTTAAATGGAGTTCACAAACATTACTGATGGAGCTAAAAGCAAACATGCCTTGTGCATATGGCAACTGAAATATACCAAATACCAAATGTTTGGCACGTGTAAGTTGAACATGTATACATACCGTTTGTTATAATTGCACTTGTAGCTGGAGGTACTTTGAACTGAAACGAGATTAAACTAATTAGGCAACGGTCAAGAAAAAACTGAACATTCTCAGAAGCGATTCGCCGCACCAAAGATCACTGAAGCCTCCACAATGTCTGACAGAAAATGGCGTGAACGTCATTCTGAAAAGGACACTTACTTCTTCGGCTGCAAACTTCAATACTGCTGTAAAGGGTGTAGATTCTGGTACACTCAGTCTGGAAAAAAAGATAATTTAGTATTAGATCGCTTGAATGAGATTTTAAAAGAAATGTCAAGAGAAACATATTGGCTTCAATATCTTTGAAACCCGTACTCACACTTTGTAAGGCAACTTTGGGTCCGATGTAAGGATAATCTTAAACGTAACTTTCGACCTAAAGAACGCAACATAATTTCATCAGTTTTCCCTTTAAGCTTCTCCTGAAATTGAACAAATTATATCGACTTCTTACATGATAAAAATGGCGTTAAAAACCCAGAATCAATACAATTTCTGCTCGATGCAGGTGTACGTGTACTTTTCTAAGAGAGAGTAGACTGGGACAGAATGAATTACCGTGACGTCACTTCCGTCACTGTTCCACTGACCACTATTCTTTTGAGGGGGAAGTGTTCTAAAAATCAAGACATAGCTGGACAAAACCACTATTTTTAGGGAAGGTAGACGAAAATGTAGTAAAATTTTCATTTCGCGACAAAACCAATTGAACTGTGACAGACAGATAGACAGACAGACAGCTAGCTGTACAGACAGACAGATCACGTCAAAGTTCTCGACGCAACATGAACCTGGACGGTTCTATCGTGAAGGGGCGGACAACTATTTGTCTGGAGAGATGATGTGAAACTTGGTTGGAACAACATTTTTTGAATTTTCATCCCCAAAATTGCTGGAAATGCACCAAATTTTACAAAATAGTACAAAAAGCTGTACAAGATAACTCGGCTTTGAATGTGGATCAGTTGTAACCGGTAACCTCCCACATGAATATCTCGTTTTCAATGATTGGTTGCCTGGCAGCAAGAATCTTTAATCTTTAATCTTTAATCTTTATTAAGTTTCAAATAGCAAAGCTATTCCTGAAACTGCTCAGATGTTGGCGTAATTAGCGGTTCTGTTTTTTTTTGGGGGGGGAGGGGGGGGGGAACAGGAGTACCCAGAGAAAACCCCCGACGTCGGAGAGGGACCGCAAACCCAGCTCACATACTTCCCAGGCCGGGAGTCGAACCCGGGTCGCATTGGTGAGAGGCGAGTGTTCTTGCCACTACGCCATCCCCACGTCCCAATGTCAATTGTAACTCGACATTTATTCAAAGCTGAGGGTATCATCTTGGGGTCTTAACATTATCAGTGTTAAATACAAGAGAGGTCCGTCCTTCTATTACCATCAGCAACCACGGGATGTAGGACCTCAAGCAGTTTCGGGGAATTCTGTTCTGCACATAGCCCAGCGCAAGATTATTCAGCTTACTGGAGCCCATTGATAATTAGGGCCAGATTTTCAACCGCCGAACTGAGAACTAAAACTTATTTTACGCCAGAAATTTTCAGCCGGTAGAGTAAGCACTAGCTGCAGAATGGTGGAGGAGTTAATTAATTTTTTAAGGTACAAATGGCACGAAATTTTAAGAAAAACCATTCCCAAAATTTTTACTTAATCAAGTGCCTCGGTTCGCCTCATACTGGCTTCAGCCCTGTAGTAATCGTCTTTTATAGTTTCCGTTAGCAGAATTTGAAATCTTGTTGAATCAATGTGGTAGTAAAACGTTTGAGCATTTCTAATTGAAATTTTCTAAAGCGTTTTGGGATGAGCAAGAGCGAAATAATTACTGAGACATTATTTGATATATCTGTAAACCACGTGATATAGGAGTTGAAATTCATCCGATCTGTTTGGTGATGTCATATGTTGTTTTTGAAGTATACAACGGTTTTTTTCAGAGCCCCCCGCAATGGGGATCCAAATGTTTTCGGAGCCCCTCTGAAAATCTTTGCTCCCCTGACATATTAAATGAACTTTCCCTAAGACATTTAACGACACATTCTTTGATAACCTGCAGTCACTATAGATAAACATTTGTTTCTTGTTTTGTTTTTGTTCGCCCTATTCAGCTGTTCTGTCTCAGCATTCTCTATTAAACGCCTCGTATCTAATAGACGCCCAGGTCAAAAAAGGATTTTCAGTTAGACGCGCTCCTTTCTATTAAACGCCCCGTATTTAACCCCCCCCCCAAAAAAAAGGGGGGTATTTACTAGACATTACCTAAAATTGAATTTGTGTCACATGTTTGTTCACTTGTTTGCAGAACATTAAGCGAGGATTGCTATAAAAGTGAAGAAATTTTGACTTATCTTCACTAGTGCCGACTGTTGCTACAGTTACTCGCCTTTTCTTGTTAAACTGCACTAATTGCAGGTATTTTTATTGGCTGGAAAGCGTTTATTAAAAAGTGTAAAACATCGGATGTTAAGAAGTGTAAAACGTCAATTTTAAAAATAACGAAACCCCTTAAATTTTAGTAAATGCCCAAGGCGTTAAATGAATCATTGCGGTCATTTGCCTTGCATAATTTTGACGGAAGTCAGCATAATTTAGAGAAACTAGCATAATTTCGGCGTAATTTCCAAATGGCAGTGCTATAGCCGAGAAGCCTAATATGCAATTTTTACAAGCACACTCGACAAAAACCTAGATCGCTAAGCTAAGCTCTTCTGTACACCACAGTTAAAGTCGCGTTGATCATAGATAAAGCACTGGTATATTGAATTTGCAATCCGCTTGTCCATCTGTTATTCTCTTCGAAACGCGTTATGAAACGCTGTTATTCACGTCACAACTCTATTTTTAGAAACCAGACGCATGCGTAGACAACTGTTTGTGTCAATGATGATTGATAGGCCACGTGACCAATGGAAGGCGTGCTTTAGTCTTGTTGAAGAGCCTCAGATCAACCACGGATATTTGTTCGAGGCCGAACAAAATTTCCACCACGGTTAAATTTGTATGGTTTCATCGATGCAAATCTCGCAATGGCCGTTCGATGTAATCTGTGTTGTGTCAATGCGTGCTAAAACCGCAATGTAAGGTGTGAAAGTTGGACCATAATCGAAGGGAGGCGTCGTGCTCGCATGTACATCAACATTTAAGCTTCTGTGTTTGTGTTGGTTTTTAGCCACCGGGAAACTTGCTAAAAGCAGCAACAAACAAGCCAACCGCGAACATATTTAGCATTGAAGACAACCGCAAAACGACATGGCGAAGTTGAAAGCAACTATAGCATCGACTTCTGCGAGTAGTGTTAGCGTGGATCCCGAATCTGTGACTATGGATTTGCGACCGCCGTCTGCCTTCAAGAAAGAACGTTCATTTTCGCAAGTAGACACGAGGGCGAAGAAAGGTTGTATTCCGCTATTCTTCGAGCGAGCTTCCTCTCAATGGTGGAAGCCGAGTTTTGATTCGCAAACCCTCGAACAGGAATTTCAGCGTTTTAGTTTCACACATATCAGACGACGTCTGCAGCGAGCTCTCATCTACGTCTCGATCGCGGATTTCGCGTGGATGGTCTTTTTTGCAGTTACGAACAAAGAAAGGCAGAACTGGTTGACAATTTTGATTGGGAGTATCATTTTTCTCCTTCTCGTCTTGGCGTTAATACTGTTCACGACGAAATTCGGTAAACTATATGCGAAGTGCGCAGCGTTTGTGTCACTGTTCACTTCCATTTTGTTGATGGGCTTGGAACTGGCAACTTTTGCATTTCCACGGGATTTTTCACGTCCAGCCCGCTTCGCGCTTTGTACTTGTGTGATTATGTTGATCTATACCATTTTACATACCCTACAGTTATATATTTGTATTTTTTTGGCTGTAACATTTTCTGTCGTGCACGAAGTGTTGGTCTCGTTCATACTGCCAAATGACGGGCACGACAATGTAAAACTGATCATTTGTCGATTTCTGCTTCATATTTGTATACATTTAATTGGAATCCAGATATTCTTTATGGCACAAGTTCGTGAGCGCAGCACTTTCTGGAAAGTAGGACAGAGCGTCGTGTCGAAGAGAGACCTGGAAATCGAAAAGCAAGTGAAAGAAAAAATGATCCGTTCGGTGATGCCGGATATTGTTGCTGTCTCGCTCCTTAGTGTAGACGACCAACAAGAAATGGGTAGTTCGGATGTTAAACGTGAAAAGAAAAACCGGCGAAAGAAAGGCCAGATGGTATTTCGTCCTTTCCACGCGCATCGAATGGATAACGTGAGCATACTTTTTGCGGACATTGTTGGCTTCACCAAGATGTCATCCAACAAGTCAGCTGATCAACTTGTCAGGTTGTTGAATGACCTTTTTGGGCGTTTTGACCGTCTGTGTGAATTAAATAACTGTGAAAAGATCAGTACGCTTGGTGATTGCTACTACTGTGTTGCTGGGTGTCCCATTCCAACTAAAGATCATGCTTTTAACTGTGTGGAAATGGGACTAGACATGGTGGAGCAGATTAAGGAATTTGATGGTGACACACACAACGATGTTGACATGCGTGTTGGTGTGCATACTGGTACTGTACTGTGTGGCCTTGTCGGTACAAAGCGCTTCAAGTTTGATGTTTGGTCTAATGATGTCGCTCTTGCCAACCGCATGGAGACAGCTGGCCTTCCAGGAAGAGTTCACATCACAGAGGCAACTAAAAGTTTCTTGAATGACCAGTACATCGTTGTGGATGGGGATGGCGCAAGCCGTCATCATAGCTTAGAAGGACAAAAGACCTACTTCATTGCAGGCCGTGTGAATGGCATGAAGAAACCCTCGAAAGTCAAAGCACCGTCAACAGCTGCAAATAATGTACAACAAAGTCCCAAGATGAAAAAACAAGTTACCATTTCTGTTGATGAGAAAGTGATAACACCACCACATGCCAACATGGTATCAAATAACCATGAAGAGCATGTTGAGAATGGACCAACTTCAAAGGGAGGTCTTAAGCACAAACAAGCTGCTGCAGCCATAGAGTTGGAGCACATAAGTTCTGGCTCAGTGGAAGACAGTTGTTCGGGAGATGACACCTCAACAGGGGAGAGAGCAAAGTTAGAGCAATGTCAGTCTCAGCTTTTGGACTTTTCTCTGAATGAGGCATTTATGCGAGATTCACTTAAAGCTTCGAATGACCTTCAGCTTGTGAGTCTGATGGGAGGCGACAAAGCCCATGAAGAGTATTTCCGTCACTCAAAAGTTTCAAGGATAACACTACATTTCACCAACAGAGAACTGGAAGAAAGGTATCAGAGTGTCGGACAAGACTGCACTCTCCTTAACCCATCAGTCACAACCTTTGCCTCTCCAAAAGTTAATTTCTTTATTGACGTGCTATTGTCAAACATTGTGTACATAGTTGTTGTCGTTACCTGCTTGGCAGTATTCGAACCAATCCCACTTCAGAACATGATTCTCTCACCAATTGCATTTTTCGTTGAATTGACTCTGTTCGTATTGTGCCTTGCCCGGGCTTTTCCAAAGCTGTTTTCAGATTGTATTAATTATTTTGTCCAAAGACTGTCTGGATGGTACACAATTCATTTTGTTGGAGCCGTTCTTATGTGCCTGCCAATGGCATCTGTGTTTGCTAATTTCAATTTACCTGACTGTGTTGGCTCAAAACATTTTAATTCGTACATTGTTACTGTTGCTCTTTTTCATTTCTGCAACTTCACTCAACTCACATCATGGATGAAAACTGGTTTAGCACTTGTTTTCTCAAGCACATATATTGCTTTGCTAGCATCTGATGCATGCATTTCCAATGATGAGAGACATGAGATGATATTGTGCATTGTTCTTCTGTGGCTCTTTGTGTTATTACTGAACCGACAATTGGAGATGGGCGTTCGCCGAAACTTCTGTGGTGATGCTCAGGCAGCAAAAGATAAACAGAAATCTCAGAGCCATAAAGAGCAAGCTGATTGGCTTCTGTTGAGTATTTTTCCCAAACATGTAGCAATAAATCTGAAGGAGTCGAACCACTACTCCAGAAACTATGACAATCTTGGTGTTATATTTGCCTCCATTGTTAACTTTTCAGACTTCTATGAAGAAAACTTTGAAGGAGGCAAAGAGTGCATTCGGGTTTTAAACGAACTAGTTGGTGATTTTGATGACTTGCTTGACCATTCAGAATTCTCTGAAGTGGAGAAAATCAAAACTGTAAATGGCTCAACATTTATGGCAGGCTCTGGATTGAACCCAGAAGGTTCTCGTTGCAAAGATTTGGGGGAGTTCGACCACTTAAAACAAATAATTGAGTTTGCACTGGCCATGATGAAGGTTGTGGATAAATTCAATCAAAATATGCTAGGATTCAAGTTCATTTTACGAGTTGGTTTCAACAATGGCCCTGTGACAGCTGGCGTCGTGGGTACAACCAAACTGCTGTATGACATTTGGGGAGATACTGTGAACATTGCTAGTCGGATGGATTCCACTGGAGTCAATGGCCGCATTCAACTCAGTGAAGCGTCAAAGGAAGTGTTAAAGGGCTTCTTCACATTCGAACGTCGCGGTACCATTCCAGTGAAAGGCAAAGGTCACATTACTACATACCTGTTGAAGGAAAGAATTGGGGTGAGTTCCACATGTTAGGAATGAGGTTTTGACAACAGAATATATTGACTCTTGTACCATACTAGTTAGTACTGTAATTTCCGGGCGATTACCCACACGGCAGATGACCTGCACCACTCTATTTTCGACACTAAAGAAACATAAATCAGCAGACTACCTGCACTGGCAGGTAACCCGCACCCGAAAACAAAAGAAAATATGCAAAAGAGTTCAAGAACTTACAATTTTGAAGCGATTTAAAATGCTTTAAAATGCTCACCTCGCTATTCCATGCAAAAAGCACAAAATTTCCACAATATTTAGCTGCAAATTCAATGGAAAAAGTATTCCTCTATCCACGATCTCATCACTTTTAATAGACATTAGTTTCGTATCCAATTTAGTAATGTTTTCGAATGCAGTTGGCTGAATTTTTAGTGTTGAATCGTGCCATCGCAATCATTCAGTGCCATTGTTTTCGGCATTTATTGAGAACTAATTTACGCGACAATGAAAACTAGTGTTCACATTTCCCTCAAAAAAAAAATGTCAGGACCTATTGGATTTATTAAATCGTATGAAAAAGGAAAATGCACTCTAAATCACCGCAGTAATGCAATAGCTGTGATTATTTCACTGATGCATCGAGTATTTTTGATAAGCTATGTTTACGCACGTGCCCACTGACTTACATTTAGTAGGCGGTGCTTCAAACTGAGTTCACTGATATGTCAAGTGAAATTGCTTTCTCGTTGTGTGGCGTCATGAATCAAATGAATGAAAAATTTCGGCTTGTTCGTAAATCAGATTCTTTCAGAAGGTGCAAGCGTGTGAAGTTGTGAATAAACAGTGTAAGCTGTGATGGTTTTACTGATGCGTTAAGTGTTCTTGATTGAATTTACAATTTTAATACATTAAACAGACGGCGCTTCAAACTGAGCAGATAATATTTACATGTAATGCAAGCTTACAAAGCATAAGAAATCGCTTAAAACAGGAATATACTATATAAAAATCAAGACGGTGCTAGGCTAGTTCACTGATTCTTGTAAGTGCTCATTTACACACAACGGTGCTGGAAATCACTTTAATTTCTAATTTTGCTGCGTCATGAATGAAATGAATCAAAAAAGTTTGGGCATGATCGGGAATCGGATTCATTAAGCGTGTGAAGTTGTGAAGCTGACATGAACAGTGTAAATAATAAATAATACTTTTTATGTTCATCCAATTTACTGGACGAGTAAAACACATACCAAATGATTTAGAAATTATCGCATTACCCGCACCTCCTTATTACCCGCAGCAACATCTAAATACAGCAAAATTAATGTATTACCCGCAGGTAATCACTTGGAAATTATGGTATATGCTTTGCTAATAGATCGGAGGGAGGGAATTGGGTAAACAGATCAGGGAATATTGGGGTAATAGCAATACAGTTCCAACACTTGTGTTGAACTATTCAACTCTCCCAATTTTGGTACATTCAAGCATAAAGTCGCAGTAAGGTTTGGAGTTATTGTATCAAATGAAAAAGAAATAGGAAATTTCTCCCTCATTCTCAATTATTTTATAAGCTTCCAAAACCTTTTTACCATGAAGTACTCACCACCTACCCCCTTAGGTTTTGATTCAGTGTTTTTCTTAAGGCCAGTACACCGGTACATTGTACTGACGTTCCCCCGTAGCTGTACCGCCTTTCCCCAGTAATGGTGTCTGGTAAGTTTTTTAAAGTCACCAGATGCACAAAATGGCATCATTTTCCAGGACTCTAAATTTAAAAAATGTTCTGAGGGATGACCCCAGACCCCTCTAAATGCTTGCACCTTCGGCGCTTGATGACTTCCAACCCAGGTGTACCTGCTTTCCC
>JAOBYE010721290.1:0-10511 GCA_025403585.1 Parazoanthus swiftii
AATTATAAATATATTTGGAAATCGTTGCAGCCAACTTGGCTGGTGGATCTATCAAAAGCCGAAATTTCGTTTCCGTTGATTGTTGTTCGATTCCTCCTTATTAGAGACGTTTAGAAATTCATCCGAATTGGGTCAGGGTGGGGGTTGGGTGGGGATTTGATCCAAGATGGCTGATGGGAGATCTAAGCCTTGCCAAGAGTGAGTCCAGACTGAGTACAGAGTATTGTTGTACCTTGTTTTATTGAGTTTACAATCTGGGTGCAGATCGATTGAATACAAAATGGTCTACAAAGTATTGTTATGATTTTATGTGTTAAATGTTTTAAACTTACAAACTGATTGCATTTGCAGTCTGGGTGCAGACTGAGAAAGAGTATTGTTGTAACTGGTTTTGTAAACTTTACAAACTGATTGCAATTAAAATCTGGGTACCAACTGAGTACATGTAATTTTTTGTGCCTGGTTTGGTTAAGTTTACAAACTGATTGCAGTTACAATCTGGGTGCAGATTGAGTACAGAGCAATGTTGTATATCTGATTTTTCAAAGTTTACAATCATATTAAGAAAATATTTTACTGCACGTTCCTGTATTGCTAAATCGGTCCCTGGGGGTGGGGCTTTAGAAGATTTTGGGAGTTAGCCGGAAAGTGTCCCCAGGGGTGGGGAATTTGACAGCAGCTGGAGTTATCAAATCCCACCTCATCCCCAGGTGGGGAGGGGGGATAACATTGACTCCTGCATAACGTTTTATGTATACAATACAAAAAAACAGGCCATGCCCACCAGTAACAAACAAGATTTTTGTTTAAGAACTTCCCAGTTAAGTACCATTTTATTTATATATTATTAAGAACCTGTTTAGTCTAACTTGAAAAAGCGTAGGTTCTTACACATGTACGCCGGTTTTTACAGTATATAAGAAACACGTCTCTTTCTCAGAACTAATACCAAGGCACTACTGAAAACTTACAATATTGAGACGAAGAGCTTGCGCAACGCAACCCCCGCGTGATCGCAAAGCAGCTTGGTTGAAGACTAGTCAAGTTAAACACACTAACCAAAAGAATACGTTAGCAAAACTCTCTCCTCCGCAGAAGCTCCTTCAGTGTCCCCCGCGCGCTTTCGTTTCTAATCTCCCCAGGCTTCGCGCGCTTACTTTTAACCTCTCCCCACTTCCCAGCCCAAAAAAATAAAAGAGGCCTCTGCGGAGGAGAGAGGTTCTCACGTGTGTTAGTCACTTTGTTCAGGGGGATAGCAGGGGATAACTGTTTAAAATGTTCTTTTAAAATAAAACTTCCCAGTAAAATATTTTCTTAAGATTTCCCTATTTTCACCTTTAACGTTTTTTATATGAAAATCTTGCAATCTCAAAAGCACCTTTAATTTCGTGCAGTCTAACATAGAGTATCAGCGTTTTTTGGGTAACCTGGCCTTACGATTCAAGATGGAGGACGAAATGGGCAATAAAATTCAGCAACAACAAACGACATGTGCCTTCTTTGTGAAAAGGAAGAATCGCTTTTGCAAGATGCATGTGGGAAAGGGGAAGAAATACTGTGGAGAGCATCTTTTAGCTGCGGGGGAGGTTTGTTTGAAAAAGTCACGATTTTAATTCAATTTAGAGCAGTCACTTAAAGTTACACACTGTCATTTTGCCGTGCAATTAGCGGTCTTTAGTCCAGCTCAGTTGACGCTGATTTACCAGATATGTACTAGATTCTTATTTTCTTCAGTTCTGACTAAAGAAAAAGATTGCAACTATTTTTTTTTGATAAATCCTCTGTTGCTAAACAGATCGATTGAGGAAAGTACTGAAGTTGCAAGTGTAAAGTTTATATACATATTTGGAAACCTGTTTACAGCAAATATTACTGTAGCTACTGATCGACCCAGAGCGAGGTCTCTATATACAGGAAACATGAAATTGATGCCTTTTTGTATTGACCAAGAGAAAGTGAGGTCAGTGTGTCCAGGCTGAAGTTTGATATTTTCCGTAAAGATTGAACAGATCGATGTTGGTCGAAGTTAGTAAGTATTTTATTATCTGACATTTTTCCAGAAAAAAATAACACCATGCATGCGGAAGTTTGTTACTTTGAACATCTGCTTACTGTTTGTACTTGCAGAGGTCTTTGACAAATGAATATAAACACATAAAGCCCTTGGGCATCATGGGAGATCCCCACCATTGAAGAACCAATCAGAATGCACAAATCAAAGTATCTTTGTGATATAATAGATATCTATGTAGTTTGAGGTGTATTGTCAAATAATAATAATAATAATAATAGCTATAGTTATTTTATAATTAATAATAATTGTTGCGTTTATTGGCACTTTGGAGTCTACTAGTATGTTTATTTTGATATAAGTTCAAAAATATATTTATTTTATATAACATCAACTAAGTATATAAGGTGAAAGAAAACAAAATACAATGATCAAATAGAAGGAACATTACATGTATGTATTCCAGGAAACAGTCAGAGTAAAATCACCTTGATTTTTTTTATTACTCAGTATTTTTGAAGTCTGTATAAAAGTATAACAATGAAGAAACATCAACTAAACTACTTAACAACAACTTACAACAATTTGCAAAATTAGAAATTATAAACAATTTGCTTTTTCAAATTTGAGTGTTTTTATGTACTATCCTCTTTGATAGGAAAGTGACAGGAAACGAATTCCTTGCCCCTTGGATCCAAACCAGTAAGTACAATTCTTAAAAATATGGAATCAAAAGACCATTGGCAGTTTCTGTTACTGTCTTGGTTTTGGGGCAGCCACTGCAAAAATTACAGCAAATTATGGGAAATTGTTTAACTTTGTAACTCTGCAATTTTAATCAAAACAGAAAGAATGCATGTAGTTAGGTTAGGGCTTAAATGTTCCTGATCAGAATTTCAAAGGTTCATACGAATCCTTGAATCGAAACTTAAGAATTTGTATGGAGTTTTAAAATTATGATTATGAAGGTTATAGGCTTAAACTATTCTTCTTGTTTTAAGACATAGTTTCCATATCAATATTGGTTTAAAGACAACTTATATGTATTGTAAAAATCCAATGTAAAAAAAAATAGAGTTACAAGGGTTGAAGGTTGAACAACTTCCCATACATTTGCTGTAATTTTTGCCACGACTGTCCCACAACGTGGTCTATTCTTAAAGGGATGTTCACCTTCTTTGCTCTACAAAGTAACCTTTTTCAGTCTCTGAATACAAGACAGTAAATATCAACATTTTACTTTACTTCATAACAATAAAAAAATTTTAAGTATAAGTCAGGACTGATTTTTTGGGTCAATTTTCGTTTTTTGTAGGTTTGGCTTATACACAAGTAAATTTAGTATAATTAAATATATTAATTTTTTTTGTTGTAATGATGACTTTTTCAAAACAGACTGAACATTTGCGAGGTTCTGTGTTACAGTATTTCAGTTCCATAATGTAATGTACTTACATGACTGCATGTTCACGCGTATAATAATTTATAGACAATAGGTCCATCAAAATACTGCTGCATTGATTTATAATGCTATAATTGATCAGCAAGTGAAAGTGATAAAAAATTACATCAATATCTTTTAGCACAATTTATGAAGATCAACTTTCCAAACATCTGAAGCGCTGTAATAAAACAAAGAAAACACAAGTGGTATGTTCTTTCCATAAATTCTTGTTGTTTGTATGACTCAGGTTTACAGTTTGGGCCGTGTTCAAATTGAACCTATTTTTAGTGTCTCTCACCATTGTAAATTTTTGTACATTACATGTTGCCTATAGTTTATTTAAGAAATAAATGAAATAAGTCTTATTAATAATAATAATTATAGTAACAATTATAATAATAATGATAGCAATTATAATGATTTTGTGCCGCACCAAATCCCGTCCAATGTGTATTCCTGAGTGGATTTACCTGTAGTTGCCCACTAAAGAGATAAGAATGTGCAACACTAATGCTTTTTATTAAAATTATATGAACAATTCTTTACCCCTTAACCACTGACTGTATTCAACAAGTAATTTCAGGGTTATTTGTAGCTTTGCACATCTGCGGAGATGACAAATTTCAAGCTGTGAAATGCTATTCCTTGGGTTCATGAAGCACAAATTTCTAAATACCGGTAATTCAGTGAATACCATTTTGCTTGCAGGGGCAGGTGGGCAGGTCCCCAACCCTCTTCCCTCCATATGACCCAGAATTTGACTATTGGTTAGTGAACTTTCTGGTCAAACTGGTCAGACACATAAGTTGATGTGAGTTACCAGAAGTTCAGCCTCTTTTTAAAATTATTTGACACATGTAATGCATATTCAGTAACTTTTACTCTTGTTAGATCTACTATGAAGCAAACATTAACTCTGGCATGTCAAACTACAGTCCACTTCCCAAAGAAAAGGTCTGTAAACAGACGGTTGAACATTGCACAGTTAAGTTGTTAAATAAATAAAATATGTTTGTGTACACTGTACACGCAATTTGTGTGCCTGTCACTTTGTATGCCTGACTTCCTGCCATTTCTCTTTATCTGCCAGCTGTCTGTCAGTATACTTCCATGTATGTACCTAGCTACCTGTCTGCCTTCCTTTCTGTCTATTTCTTTATCTATCTGTCGGTATGGCTACCTTTCTGTCCGACTGTTTTCCTGTCTATCCGTTTCTGTCTGTCTGTTTGTCTGTCTATCTTCCTGGCTGTCTGTCTGGCTGGCTGTCTGTCTATCTATTTTCTACCTACATGTACCTAGTACATGTACCTACCTACCAACCTACATTTATCTATCTATCTACCTACCTGTACCTATCTACGTGTGTCTGTCTACCTATCTACATATACCTGCCTACTTGCCTAGCTATATGTACATGTACCTACATGTATCTACCTCTGTACTCACCTACCTGTCTATCTAGTTACTTACCAACTTCTCTGTCTGCTTGCTTGACTGTCTGTCTACCTATATGTACTTACCTAACTATCTACCTACGTTATGCCTTCCTGTCTGCCTGTCTGTCTGTCTGTCTTTCTATCTGTCTGTCTGTCTGTCTCTCTGTCTGCCTGTCTGTCTGTCTACCTCAGTACCTCAGTACCTATCTTCCTATATCTGCTTATATATTATCTAGATTTTTTTATCTTTTCAAAGTTTCGACAAGTATACAGGTTTTGTTCAAATAACCCTTTGTTCGCATACGTCAAGGTTAGGTAAAGTCAGCCCTGCGAACTTAACCAGGTCTCTTTGAATGTGTCAGTTATGTTTTCAAAATGATGTAATACATGTACATGTGCCAGCGTGACAATGTAAAATTTTACGTATACATTTTAGTCTTTTATTGGTGGTTGTTATATTTTGATTTTTTGCAGATTTTGCTGAGCTCAGTTCCCAAAGAAGATCTTGAGAAATTCATTGAAAAAGTAAACAGACTGTATGCTGGTACGTTAACAGGGAACATAAACTAAACTAAACTTTATTTAACGTCGTTGCGCTGGGAGTGGTTGCCCATTCTCCCAAGCCAGTGGCTTATGTTTAATCGCTTGACGGCACAGATATTGGCGTGAAAGTTGATTTTGTGGAGGGAGAAAAACCGGAGTAGCCTGAAAAAAATCCTCAGAGTCAGGGGAGATCGACAAATCTGAGCCCACATGCTAAGCCCAGGGTTCGATCCCGGGTCCACAGAGGTGGGAGGCACGAGCTCTAACCACTCGGCCATCCTGACTCCCCCCATAATGATGTAGTGGGAGCAGAACATTGTGAATTCTCTTACTTAAAACCAAGTTGTGCTCAGACATTACAGAGCTTGAGTCAACGAGAACATTACAAAACAATAGACTTAATTACAGAACTAGATTATGAATCATTTCAATCTTCGAACAGCTTTAAAATTAAAGCTTCTAGTTTTAGATTTACACACTTTCAGGTAAGACAAAAAAAGAAACATAAGAGTTATACAAACAGGAAAAGGGAAAACGGAAGGATAAAAACGCAGCAGCCGTTTTCGTTGACGTCCCCGTTCTAGCTGCTTTAAAAGGACCCTATTATCAAGAGCTCTGTCCAATAATAGGTTTTAATTCTGTTTAGTGGTCTGTAAAGGAGAGCATAAATTATGAACTTGTTTAAAAACTCTTCTGATTTAAACAAAACACATCTTCTGAACTGTTTTAGACGATTTTCCCAAATTTTTGACAAATCCCTTTAAAGCCCTGAACTCAGAAAAACCATCTGGCTTGTCCAATATTCCTGTCCAACAAGTAAAGGATGGCATTGAAGCTTTTAGCTAGACCACTAACAGTGCTCTTTAACAGAACAATCAATGAAGGAGCGTTCCATCTGATTCACCCCAATAGTCAAGCTATCGTTTACCAATCCACAAATTCCCAGCCGGCTCAAACATGGACCCATCAAACTTCTGGCCAATCTCAATTATTGAAGTAACTTGCGGCATTTTATCAAGAGTATTCGCATGTGTAAGAGCTGAGTACGGTACTGTTCACAGGTCCTATGATTATATGTGCTTATCATAAAAATTTAAATTTCCTCAAAACCGAATTGAACTCCATATCAAATACGTAATGGTCAATGTTCATGCTGAAGTCGGTACTTCAAATTCTAACATTATTTTCAGAACACTGCTCCCATATTGAAGAATGCATTTTAGTTGATGAAGTCTTCAAACACGAACTAACCTCCACTGAAGGTAGACCAGGTGTGTTAAAACATCTTCATCAACAGGTAAGGAAGGCTTGACATTAATCTTTCAAACTTTATCTAGCGTTAAATGAAATCACGCGAACTTGCTTGCACCCGAGATTTGTTGGGTAGGTTTACATGCAGGAGTTGAAATTAACATTTTATTTATCTGCCCAGTCTATTTGTAACCCTTTCAGCCCGAAACACGCCACATGGCGTATTGCTGAAGTCTCCTTAACTGTCTCTAATCTATAGTTTTCTTGTAAACAGGTTGAGAGAATTTTTTTTTAATCTTAGATGAATTGCTGTGTATGATCAATTGCTTTATTTTCTTTACCAAACAACTTGTTTTGTATGGATAATTTAAGGAGAATTTACATACTGATAAACTGCCAGGTTAGGTTTATCCAACCAAACAAAATAACCAGCGTGGTTAATAATAATCATAATTCTTTATTAGGAAAACTTCCATCACATTACAGTGGTTTTTAGAATTACGCAAGGCTGGACTTTTGTATGATACCGTGGAATTCCGAAAGTAACGACCCTCTTTACTTTCAGTTTTAGCAGCCCTTGGATGACGTTACTTTTGGATACCAAATTTTGTTTGTAAACATAAAGAAATGCGCATCACACAGCTGAAAATTTGGGAAAAAACATGGTTTCTCTCTTGTGTTATTATTACACAGTGCCATCCTCTCTCCTAGTTTTTAGTTCAGCGATCTTCTCTCGCAACGTTTATGTTGCACTTACAGTTTTTAAAACTTGTTTGGTTGCACTTCGAATAGTTAATGATTGCAAAATCTGGAAGCATTTAATGTGGTTTTCTTTGTATAAAGCGAAAACTTTAATGTTAGCTGCTTTTGCGTTGGAAGCAACTGACAATCACTAATTGTTGATGAGAGAGCATTTTAGAGCGTTTTCGCTTACTTTTAAGTTGGAGTCGTTAGCTTTGGTGGGTTGTTACTTTCGGGTTTCTGTCAGCAGCCTCTGAAAATTGACATTTCTTTCGGGGAGTCGTTACTATCGAGGGGTTGTTACTCAGTCTAACGGTAGTAATATTGATAACTTTTATTTGAGTGCTTGTGTTATTCAGCCTTTGAAAAGAAGCTAATTGTGGACACTGTTAGTACTAAAATATGCTATTGATATAACAAAGAAATAAGTAAAGACAGGGAGTATACTGTATGACACATTTACTATTTATTGTTTCACATTTTACAACAGGCGTCACTGATTGGTCATCTGAGACAACAAGGGTTGCTAAAGCCAGATACTGTGTATGTGGAGTTTGGAGCAGGCAGAGGTTTGTGATTTCTTGTACTCGTCTACTTGGCTCTTTTTTCCAACCTTCTTAGTTATTAGTTACTTTATTTGTAATGTGGGAATGTTAACCAGAAACTCTAAGAATGTAATTCTTTTCTGTTCATGTAATATTTTGAGTTCATTTCTTTTTTGTAAAAATGTATGTAAACGTTAGTACAAATAAAATAGAACTTTAACTTGTGGCTTTGTTAACCTCTCCCCCCTCCCCACTCTCCCAAGAATTCGTCTTTGGCAAAAGAGCTCAAGCTTTCTAGCTATGGTTACGAACAAACCTCTGTCTAAGACTAGCAAAGTAACGTTTTCTCAAAATGGGACAAAGAACTGCTACTAAATATCGTGTGAGAAAAAGACAATTTCACATTTGATTTTGGTAAACAGGCGAGAGCAATGGATTTGAAGTAAAATTCTCCATCATGATATAATTATTTAAAATGAGGCATTAGAACACAGTTGTAAAAGCACACGTTTTCGCTTTACGCGAGCATCTTTCACAATTGGTTTTAGTGCCTCATTTGTAATGATTACAGTATATCAATACATTTGAGTACATACGCTGTCCATGAATGGAGTTGTATGTTGGAAACAGCCTTTGGCTGTATTTATACAAACACAATTCCTGAAATACTAAAAACACTTTAGTAACGCTTGAAGCTGAGATTCTGGAAAAAGTTGAGAGCGTTCACCATCAGCCCTTAAAATAGACGTTCTTATATAGAGAAGGAAACTAAGTAAAAAATTGTACTCTACCAATACACTATTTTTCTAATGTAAATTTTCGCTAGATCCATTCCCTCGTGGGGGCTAAAAATGATGTTTTTGTTGAACTAATGAGCCCAAATTTGAACGAGTAATGAGTTTAGCCCCCACAAGGGAATGGATCTAGCGAAAATTTACATTAGAAAAATGGTGTATCGTTCTCTTGTTCAATATTCGAATAAATGCCGCACCCAGGGTGCGGCGTTTACTCGAGGGCGGCGTTTATTAATACTTTGGCTCGCAGGAGCGGCGTTTATTCGAGGGGGACATTTATTCGAGAAATTACGGTATTCTTCGTTATGATCTTTTAGGTATGCTGTCACACTGGTTACAGAAAGCGCTCCCTAAATGTACAAATGTAGACTTTCTTCTTGTCGACAGGGCAAGCAACAGATATAAGGTGCAGTATATATTCCCTATATTTCTTCTATTAAGCCCCCAGCTCGAATAAGCCCCCTTCTAGTACGCCCCCAGTTTAAGCCCCCAGCTCAAACATACCCCCTTCTAGTAAGCCCCTAGTCTGAGGTTCCGAAAATCTATTAATCCCCCAGTTCGAATAAGCCCCACCCTGGCGGTATATTTATGTTGAATAAACGCGTATGCGTTTCAGTTCAGAAGTATGAGTGCCATGCAACAACTTTCAAACACTAATACGAGTTGTCGAGTTTTGTTCAATAGGTCATAATTTTTGTTTTAAAAAACTATATTCCTTAAATTTATTTAAAATTGCTGAATGTCGAGAGCATTTTCTGTTTGCAGGCCTTCTGTTATTTTTTACAAAAGCAACTTAACTTTCTTTCTAAATATATTTTACCAAAAAGCAGTTACAAAAAAGGAAACTCCGTCGAGTTTTCAGAAAATAATGTATACGCAAGGAATTTGCTTGGGTTGAGAACATCGTTTAAATAAAGCTTTGTTACAGATGCATTTAATGGTAAAACGGTGACATTTTGCTTTCCTTGTTCTTTTGTGAAACAGTTTGACAGTTACCACAGAGGTGAAAACCAGGGTCCCAGCTTTCAGAGGCTAAATTTGGATATCGAGCACCTAAATTTAGGTACGTTGTATCTGGTCCTTATTTAAAACAGGAGTGCGAGAAATATTATTCATGTACAACGCGACAATTTACCATACGAGACGAGAATTGTAGAACTTCTACAGTTTAGAAAGGATGCAATTACAGAGATTTAAGCAAAGCCTTTTTGCTTTTTGTTGTCGATAGTTGTGTTAGGTTTCGAGAAACTCTTAAAAGTCGCATATGAAAATGAAGCTTAGGCTAAGCTGAAAAAAGGATTCCATTTTTATGAAACTTTGTAAACTGTATTGAAGGTAAATAGAATCGTATACGTCATCCTCTTCTCAACATTCCAAATGTTTAAATATTTAACAAATCCATCTTCTAACATGCTGTGCTTGCAACAAGTCTACCGTTCAACATTCGGTGAATTTAGGTCAGTTCATAGGATGATTCAACACAGACATTTTCAAGTGTATTCTGCACAGAAACTATAAAGCTGGATTTTGTTAGCTAGTCCAAGAAGATTCGTTGGACCGGCAGCTACCATTACCATTTTCCTTGAACATACTGGAAAGTCCTTGAATTTGGAAAAGTCGTTGAAAATGATATATTATTGAATTACCTAGTGGGTTTGTTAATTTTCTTTTCCTTCCTTCCTTCTTTCCTTCCTTCCTTCCTTCCTTCCTTCCTTCCTTCCTTCCTTCCTTCCTTCCTTCCTTCCT
>JAOBYE010721301.1:0-10511 GCA_025403585.1 Parazoanthus swiftii
TAGTAAGCAGTCTTTACGTGTGAATGTTCACTGTACATAGTAAGCAGTCTTTACGTGTGAATGTTCACTGCACATAGTAAGCAGTCTTTACGTGTGAATGTTTACTGCACATAGTAAGCAATCTTTACGTGTGAATGTTCACTGCACATTGTAAGCAATCTTTACGTGTGAATGCTCACTGCACATAGTAAGCAATCTTCCCTTATGAATGTTCACTGTACATAGTAAGCAGTCTTTACGTGTGTATGTTCACTGCACCTAGTAAGCAGTCTTTACGTGTGAATGTTCACTGCACATTGTAAGCAGTCTTTCCATGTGTATGTTCACTGCACATAGTAAGCAGTCTTTACGTGTGAATGTTCACTGTACATAATAAGCAGTCTTTACGTCTGAATGCTCACTGCACATAGTAAGCAATCTTTACGTGTGAATGTTCACTGCACATAGTAAGCAGTCTTTCCGTGTGTATGTTCACTGCACATAGTAAGCAGTCTTTACGTGTGAATGTTCACTGTACATAATAAGCAGTCTTTACGTGTGAATGTTCTCTGATCATAGTAAGCTATCTTTATGTGTGAATGTTCACTGCACATAGTAAGCTATCTTTACGTGTGAATGTTCACTGCACAAAGTAAGCAATCTTTACTTGTTAATGTTTACTGCACGTAGTAAGTTATCTTTATTTTATGTGTGAATGTTCACTGCACATAGTAAGCAACCTGTACGTGCGCTACTGAAGTTTTGGGGTAACACCTTTTTAAGATAATTGTTTAAGTTAGATTGACAGGTTGATCTCTTGAGAATTAAAGTCTAGTTATTACTCCAAGCAATAAAGCGTTAAAGGCGTCCTTCGTCAAAAAGGTAACAAGCTGTGGGTACTCAATTACAACCAAAGACGCTGCATCTCATTAGAACTACAAAACTTCGTGATATAGAACCTGTGTTTCTTTTGAGTCCACACAGCTCGATTTGAGTCAGTATTTATCTCATAACTAGGTGTCTATTGTTTAAAAAATAAAATCTTTAATTAGAGATGGGCGCTCATTTGGGAGGAGGCGTTTATAAGAGAAGGACTTTTGTTTTAGAGGGACGTTCATTAGAGAGGGCCGTTCTTTAGAGAGGGCCACTCATTGGAGAGGGCCGTTCGATAGAGTAACATTCATTAGGGAAAGGCATTCATCAGAAAGAGGCGTTCGTTAGAGAAAGAACTTCAATAGGGGGGTCTCGTTAGAGGGGCTTTCATTCGTTAGAAAGGGGTGTTCATTAGAATAACGCGGAATCTACCAACCTTACCGCAACGCTAAACATTAGTTCTTCAGTTAAAATTGATGGGGGCTGGGTGAAGTACTCATCCACGCTGGGAAACAGTTATAAAGCGAATAACTCCATAATTATTTTTAGGGGGATAAAGATTGTGCCATCAAAGATGCGTT
This sequence comes from Parazoanthus swiftii, assembly GCA_025403585.1. Classification (NCBI taxonomy): domain Eukaryota; kingdom Metazoa; phylum Cnidaria; class Anthozoa; order Zoantharia; family Parazoanthidae; genus Parazoanthus; species Parazoanthus swiftii. Next base: position 1,434 of record JAOBYE010721301.1, read on the forward strand.
AGCAGGTGAGGCATTAGTATTTAAGAAAAATCTGAAAGTTTGTGGAATCTAAAATGCGTTCTTGTCAAAACTGAAGTGTGCTGTCTCAATGCCCATGAAACTGATTGACGACAAATCGACAACAAGCATAATTTTTATTTGATTTTTACAGAATCAGTAATATTTTTCATAGTTTTACCCCCAAAACTACTTATTTGCAAAGATGATCGGCAGCGCTCGACAGATAGCCGGAAAGTTATCAAAATGGCGACCATTCCTAAGTTACCTGTTGTTTCTAAAATAGATCTTAGTACGTTAAAAACTCATAATTCTATTTATGAGTTAGAATTTTAAATGGACCAGCAAGTAACCCATAACACTTGTCATTACCAGAACTCGTTCGTTTTATCTTTCAATTATGAAGCCGACTGGTACCAATCTCCAGACGCCTTCTGGGGTGATGCCTTGTAAGCAGTTAAGAATATACGTTCTGATTGGCTAGCTACTAGTGCATGGTAAACGTTCGATGGTCTGGCGGTAATGACTTGTGACTACATTTGTAAAACAGAATATATAGAACACGTTCTTTGATTGGCAAATTAACGGCAAAAGCAGTGTCTTATCAGAGTCTTAAGACACTCTTTCAAAATCCTATTCTAGTAGAAGCCTTCCGCAGACGCAGAAAGTACAGTTGTCACTGTTTGCGCTTGTGTTTGCTCTTGCTTCACGGATTTTCTAAGGTGAGAAGTGGTTATGCAAGCGCAGACGCAGATGCAAGCTAAAGACAGAGATAATCACGCATGCGCAACCTCCTTGCTTGTGTTGCTTGCTTTACTTGCGTCCCCAGTGTGAATGTCCTTGCTGCCGTTTTGTAAGATTACATATACTATAGCTAAAAAAATCTTAACATAAGTATGTTATGTTATAACTGAAAGACTTCTAAAAGCGTTTTCATCTAATTAAGTAAAAAATGTTCAGGCAGGACGCCTCATAAAACCATTTCGGTAAGTGGAGCTTTCTTGCTAACAACTGTTACTATATAATTATTATTATTGTTAATATAATAGTCAACGAGAAAACTTTTTGACTGCGCTTGCTTTAACTCGAAGGATTTCGTAGTGCTATCTCCAGATACCAGACCAACGGGTTTTTGTTCAATGATCCGGAGGAGAGTGGGCGGGTTGTTATTCGGGGATGGCGTTTGACTAGGATTAGATTTGAAAATATATGGCTTCTTGGTTGAACTGTTTGTCAATGTTAAGTCGCAGACGGGGGGAAGACGGGACAGATGGGGTTAACTTGAATTTTTTTGTACAACTTTTGTTCATAATTAAATTTAATTTGTTGAGCTGCACTACCAGTATTGGTCAAAATTGGTCAAATACTCTACCCTTGGGCTGATAGAAGTGAGCAAAGTGTTTTTCGTTTCATGACACTGCCGGTGATGAACTGATTTCTTATTCAATGTTTTTTCTGTTGCAGCAAAAGAATTGGTGCAGGGCGACATAAGAGACCATGTTAGCACCGAGTTAGAAACATACTCAGCTTACGTGTTAATGGCGGCCTATGAGCGGTATGGTAGTGTATACGATGCGTTTACTGCTGCTGTCTGGTACAAGCACTTGGATCCTCAGGTAACGGCGATTTTTATGTCCGTCTGTTATCAGAAAAGAGGGAAGAGAAAAAGGGTAAAAAGCCCTTGAGAGGGGTTAGAGCGCAGAGCCGAGTTTGGAAGCGAGAGATAATGCCAAATTAAGCTTAGTGCTCACTTTCGATATCAATGTAGGTTTCTGGGCTGTTCCCACCCCCCCTCCCTCGGGTTAGTGTAATAGTCAAGGTTGGGCTTAGGTTTAGGGGAGGGGAGGGGTGGGTCGTTAACCGGAAACATACATTGATCCACTTTCGTGTAAGAGTCCAGTTTCGTATTCGTAGTTGCCGCTGATTACAATGATTACAGACTTGTTTACTCAGCGTTAGCCTCGACTAGATGTTAAATATTCATAAATACCAATGAGCCATTTACAACTGTGTGTATTGTTGGAGGCTCGGACTTCTAATCGTTCTCGCTGGTATTTGGGACTGTTCAACACCAAGTCGAGGCTAACGCTGAGTAAACGAGTCTGTAGTCATTGTAACCAGCGGCAACTACGAATACGAAACTGGACTATTATTGTTCGTAGTTGCCTCAAATTACAAGTACTGTAGGCTCGTTTGTTATAACGTAATCCTGGACTCGATGTTAAGTGTTCTGGATATGCGGTATTCACAACTCTATAGAACCTGACAGTAGTATAACAGCGATAATTGATGACGTTAATGCCACAGTGATGTTGACACTGCTGTAACAGCGATAAGTTTTGACAGCGATGTGACAGCAAATTAAGTTGCAGCAGTGTAAAAGCATTGCAATAGCGATGTAAACTGACAATTCTGTAACAGTGATGTGAACTGAGAGTGCTGTAACAGTGATGCGAACTGACAGTGCTGTAAATTCACATCACTGTCACATTATATTATAACAGTGCATCGGTACTTGCATCACTTTCACTACATTTTTAGTAATCGTACAGCGTTGTGCTCATTTTCACAATTGAAGCGATGTGCTCCTTTTTGCAGTAACACGTTGTGCACACAGGTGTGCAGCTGTTGTAAATTTCTTCCTGTTTAGTCATAGTAGTCAGCGGCAACTGAGAATAATACTAAAATATACTTTTCTAAGTTTACATTTCCCAAGATTCTTTCGGATCTACCTTACTCCCTTGTTCGGAGGGTTAAAATGTAGGGAAGAAATACATTAAAGGTCTGCTAGGTAATCACTATAAGCTGTGGTTTTCAAAAGTGGAATGACGAATCGTTCAAGTAAAAAAAGCGAATAACTGCAACAAAAGTCTGTGTGTGGAAAATGATTTGTTCCCTTGACGAGTTTTCTTTGCTGTCTCTAGATGAAGAGAGATGGTTCTGCCTTTTACCGGATAAAAGGAAAAGTCAGGGATTTTATACAAAAGGTACGTCCCTCTTTAGCAGTTGAAATGTGGCTCTTTTCCTTTTCTTTTACAGAACAGTTAGAAGTTTTGAAAATGTGCCGACATAGACCGTATGCTCAATACGTCTCATTAGCCAAGAACAAAAACTTTGAGTCGAGGCTGGTAAGACAGAAATACAGCAAATGTATGAAAACTTGGAAACCGACCTCGACTTGAAGTTATTGTTTATGGACACTGGGGCATGTTATGCATACGGTCTATAGTTATGGCGAGGTCCAATCTGGACAAGCGAAGCGTTGGCTCTGGAAGCGAAATTGGGCAGGATCCTAACTTTGTAGGTAAATGCAGTGGAAGCGTTTTGATATCTCAAAAAGGCGGAAGTAGTGACCAAACAGTTTAACCAGCGGCTCTTGCCGTCCCTGTACAACAAGGAGAAATTTAAGGAGTAATTTTATTCTTAGATTAAACTAATGCAATTCTTTGATTTTAAAACGGGACCATCAGCTCAATAACAATTGAACTCAAATAGAATTTCAGTATTGCCATAGTCCGTATTGACAGTCAAATATGGACAATTCTGTTCAGAGAGATTTCGTAAATTAGGCGAAGTTCAAATACTGAGAAAGGTTACACAACAGCAGCAACAACAACATCAGAGCGGGTTCTATATAAATACTAGACATGATGACCTAGCCGATGTTCGTACTTTTTCAAAGATTGACTGACTACTGAGATCTGATATGCCATGCCATTATGGACAGAGTATCTTCCTTTTTCAGTTTGTATATTTCCAACGACTTCTGCATGCTCACAACACAGTTATTTTAATTCTTGCTGCCGTGATAATTTAGTTGAACTAACTAAGTCAACTTTTTTCCTCTTGCACAGGGCGAACGACGGTTTGAAAAATTTCTGGAGTTCGCAGTCGAGTACAGTACTGAAATGTTTGTACAGGAGAACTATGGAGCTGCGGAACTGGCGCTCACAGAAACGATTCAGTTGCTTTTCATTTGGTTTTTGCCTCCTGCACATCGGCTACGCGCAGAGTGCTACATTAAAATGGTACGTAAGTTGTGCATTTATTTGTTCTTAAGGTGTGTAGCTCAAATGAGTTGTTCCCCAACAATACAGATACTACAAGCAATACATGCAGGAAGAGGGTGGCCACACTCGATTAAAACGATAGCGCGTAGTGTTGCAGACGACGTTGTATTGTGTGGCCGGGCCTTTTAGAACATGTCGAGGAGTGCAATGCATTTCAAATCAGATTTGAAGCTATTTTTAAATGTTCTGAATCAATTGTGTTATGTTATGTTATGTTTCTTGGATGTAAAGGTCTGTCTGTTATAAATACGTTTGCGTTTTGAGTGACGAGGCATTTTCCGGTAACGGCCGTATCTCTTTTACCTGTTGCAGTTATAAAACCAAATCAATGTTCATGTTGCAGGGAAAACTTGCTGCAGCAAAAGAAGATTGCATAAAAGGTAATGACAAGTAAAAAAGAAGCACCAGTATTTTAAAGTAATCTATCCTAATGCTATTGTTGGATCTTTTGATCAAAAATGAAAATGATTGCGGAAATACAATGAAGCAATGAAGCAGGTTGGCAAGCTAAAGTTAAACTTTAGAACTTGCAGAAGACGACGGCTTGACAGAACCATTGTTGGCTTAAATTTACCACATGGCTACGTTCGACACTCAGTTATACTCTGTACTTATCTTTGAATGAACATGTATCACTTGTACTGTTCCACTATGTGTTCATCGCCAAAATAAACTTGTACATCTACTCAAAGTGAAGATTTGTATGTTAGAAATACACTCTGAAAACTGGTTCGAAAAATGTTGCTAGCGGCAAAAAAAGTCAACCGTCAACTCCCAATTCCACGACTCAAATCACCGCTCTGTAACCGCTCCTGAAATCTCATGTCGAGTCCGCTGGCCAGGAAGTTTGTCCTGAAGTCAAGATGGCAAAAGCGTGTTGTTAAAATTAGAAGCCAAGGCTGTGATCCAACTATCTCTGATGTTTGAGGTTCACCGAAAATCTTTTTTTGTAAAATGCGGCTTAATGCTTGAAGTAAGATGTATTCGAGGCCCTTTCAAGTTGCCTTGGCAACCGAAATGTCAGTGGAAGTACAAGTGTTGATAAGCTGAAATGTTACTGTAACATCAGTTCTTAATAAGTTGCAATTATCTATAAACAAGTAAGCATTTCCTTATATTCAGTGACAATATAAAATAGAAAACTGTTTCGAACCTTCCGAAATACGTGTATGCTAAGCACTAATTCTAAGCAGTAGCACTTGTTCTTTCTATGTTATGAAATGAACATTGTTTATAAAAGTCTTTTTTCAGTTTTGCAGCGCAACCCGGCAGACGAGTTTGCTCTCGAGTTAATGGACAGAATCAAGAAACATCAAGAGAATAGAAGCAAAACGAAAAAGACAGAAAAAGTAATGTTTTGATCATAGGAATGTAATCTTCATTTCAGTCTGAGTACTTGCATTACGTGTGTACGCATAGGTTTGGTGCATGATTACAGTTATTTCAACAAAGGTTGTCTTTTGTCTTGATGCAACCCAAAACCAAAATTAGTTTTAATTTAGTGATAGAATAATACATTGGAATACCTGTTTTCGCAATAAACTTACTGCTGAAATAAGTCTTTTTATTGCCTTCAGTAAAGTTTTCCAATTCAGAAGCTCGTATTCTGGAGCATACTTCATTTGTTACAACTCATAAATCTTTTTTATCTTGGTATGCGAAAAAGGTGTGTGGTTACCTGCACCAGTGCGAGTATGAGTATGTGTGTATGTATGTATGTATGTATGTATGTATGTGTGTGTTTGTATGTTTTTCTGTATGTTTATGTGTGTGTTTGTGTTTGTGTAGCTTAAGTCTAGTAGGTACATCTTACCTGAGTCATACGTGTATGTGTGTATGTGTGTATGTATGTATGTATGTATGTATGTATGTATGTGTGTTTGTATGTTTTTCTGTATGTATATATGTGTGTTTGTGTTTGTGTAGCTTAAGTCTAGTAGGTACATCTTACCTGAGTCATACGTGTATGTATGTGTGTATGTATGTATGTGTGTATGTGTGTATGTATGTGTGTTTGTATGTTTTTCTGTATGTATATATGTGTGTTTGTGTTTGTGTAGCTTAAGTCTAGTAGGTACATCTTACCTGAGTCATACGTGTATGTATGTGTGTATGTATGTATGTGTGTATGTATGTGTGTTTGTATGTTTTTCTGTATGTATGTATATATGTGTGTTTGTGTTTGTGTAGCTTAAGGTAGGTACATCTTGCCTGAATCATACATGTACCCAAATGCATTGCCATCACCTGTTTATCAACATCAAATGCCGAATTGCACTACTCTCTCACAATATTAAGTAGTGGTTCTTCGTTTTTTTTCAAACTTACGTTCCTTTCTTAGTCTCAGCTTGAGTTATGTTCTGAAACATGTTCTTAAACTTTGACCTTTTTAGTTTATTAAGCGTCAACGTTCTTATAAAAGATTCTTGCAAAAACAGAGTGTAGATACAAAGTCCACAGATTCATCTGCATTTATTTCGTGTAACTTTGCTAGAGTTATATTATCTGCATAACAAAGCTTGTTGTTCGAATTCTTGAAGAAATAAATTTCTTTTCCTCGATTTTAAGGTTGAAGCAAAGACAGCAGAGAAGGGTAATAGCCAGAAAACCTCTCATAGCAGTGGGAAATCCGAAGGTTTTCCGGAGAGAAATTCGAAACCAACTACGGGGAATTTGATGTTGGAACCCTTCCGATCCGCGTGCGAAGTGAGCAACAAGAATATTCCAAGCACAGATGAAACATCAATAAATGAAAACTTTAGTCACAATACTCCAAATAGGCAGGGAAAAGATGGTAAAAGTGAAGCGAAAGTTCCTTATATGGAAAAAGCAAGTGGAGAATTCGCAGGACGGACAAAAGGAACAGATAAAATGGAAGGATTTTGGGATATTTTTGGAAAGTACGCTGAAACAGGGGACTTTGAAGGTAAAGGTGATATGACAAAATATGTGTCATTTCTCACTTTAGACAACGAGTTTTTGTTTGTTTCAGTTCAGTTTTTTTAAATTGTAAAAATGTGAAAAGATAAAACAAAATTGTCTTTTGCTGTTATTGTAGAAAGAAGAAAGGCTTTTCCAATGGATATGCCACCAGACGATGATGCTATTTATGTATGGGATAGTATAGATCTCGCTTGGAAAAAGGTGCGAAAACGCTTGTTTGCTGGATATCTTTGACCCATTTTAGACGTTTTTTAAAGAATGATTCACTTGACAACATTTGAAACATTTCTGAAATTCTATGGCGAAAGGGATAAATGGAGGAGGTATCTGCAACTACTGAAAGTAGTTATAGTACAGAGAACATTGGTAGCATAATAATGATTATGATAATACTGATAGTGATAAAGATGATGATAATATATTATTGAATAATAATGATAATGATGATGCTGATGCTGATGATGGTAATGAAGATGGTGATAAAGATAGTAAGAAGCTTTGTTTAAAACAGGGTTGCTAAATTATATATTAACAAAAAATTCAAATAGCCCCGTAAAACTAATCTGCTGACAGTTTAAAAAATATAAATCGTAATGTAATATAGGTACAGTGAACCAACCCCCAACTCAACCAAGCGAAGCAAAGCCCAGCCCAACTTTTTCTTTTAGTGGATAGGTAGGACGAGAAAAACAGGGTTGTGTTTGACTAATTTTGCACATGTAGAAATTTAAATTCCTTTCCCACGTTTGTTGTAATTAGCAAATTTCAACTAAAATTCTTGGGGAATGGTTATTTCTTTTATTACTGCCACGTGCCACCCTCAAAAGATATGGTCTGTTGATTGATTGATTGGTTAAAACAATCATTGTTCTTGGAAGCTTACGATTGGATCGGATTTTACCGAAGTTTCAGCTGCAAGAAACGCACGCAAACGATTCCTGTCCCCTGATCTCAAGTTTTGAACGACTGGGAAAATCAAATAAAACTTTCATTTGAAATTAATTTTAATGAATTATTTTCCTTTTAACCCCGCTATATCAGTACTAGTGTAACTGCAACGACACCCGTAGAGCCAACGACTACTTCGATATAACGTTTAACAAGTGACAGCTGTACAGTTTTAGAACATAGCTGGCAATTTTTCGCGCGCTTTTTGTATGGCACGAGCGTGCATCTATAACTCTTATAAATACTGCTTAAACTGGCAGAGGCAGTGTTCTAAAAGAAATGGTCCATACTTTAGTTGTGCGTCTATCGAGTTATGGATGTACTTGGGAAGTTTGGATAACACTCGAGAAGCTAGAGAAGCACTCAGCTTCGCCTCGTGCCACTCAAACGCTTCTCTCGTGCTTTCCCAATTTCCCGCGTGCATCCATAAGTCGACAGACGCACGCTAAGCATGGACCATTTCTTAAATCAAAAAAGAAGGTTTTGAGGTGAAGTTCATGAAAGGGGCGCGCTGCCTGTAACGATTACTCTGCAAGAGCTAACGACTACTTTCAATATAATGGTTCTAACGATAAGCTTGTATGATTTATTCGACGCTGCTTAGGTCGAAGATCGAAGCCAGAACGCAAGTTGGCTGTTATTCTGTTTGGAGCATGACATTGATCCTGATGAAGAAATGGAAAACCTTTCAACTTCTGGTTACTACAAGAACGTACGTTTTTAATATACGAAAACCTATTTGCGTGCTTGTAGATTATGTTTCAGTTTACCCCCAAAATATCTATATGTTCTTTGGGAGAAACCGCAAACAAACATGCGGATTAACCTATCTTTCTTCCCAATATTTGAACACGCGACTTTAATTACTCGCGGCCGCAGGCAAGCGAGTCTTAAATTCGGTTCTTTTTTTTTTTTTTTCCTGATTCAGACAGGAAACGCCTGAGCCAATCAGAACGGAAATCAGCCAATCAGAGCGCAAAGCGCTGTCACTTGTGAATCGGTCTTCTCGTTCTCAATAGAGAGCTAAAGCAACGGGAAAAAGAAAGCGTCGACGAAGACGGCTGCTGAATTATAACTTTCCGTTTTCCCTTTTCTTGTTTGTATAACTCGCTCCTTTCTT
>JAOBYE010721312.1:0-10510 GCA_025403585.1 Parazoanthus swiftii
TCTGTATTGAGTGCTTCGACAATCCCAGCAGTCTCAAACCCCTTCCTGATGGTATTTACTTTAACTAAATAAAACTTAAATTACAAGAGGTAGCAGCAACAAACAAACGTAGAGTAATCTTGTAAGAATATCAGCGGATTAGATATACTGGTGATTTTCTTTTAAAAATACTTTTAAAAAACTTAGGCCGGAAAAATTTTCGGACGACAAAAATTTCGGACGCCAAAAAAATTCGGACGGATTAATTTTCGGACACTTGTTTTGTCCAAAATTAAATCCGTCCGAAATTTATTGATTTTAATGTACATTGAGATGCGAAGTTTTGAAAAACATGTCCATTACACCCACATTCATCAAAAAACTGAATAAAAAATGTTCCTGCTGAGCATCACTTCAGGTTAGAAGTATTGTTTTAAAACAAAACTGCGAACTACATTTAATTTACTTTTGTTGTTTTACACTTGCTTCCCTTGAATTGTTAGCAGACGAATTCGGCAAAAATTATCAAACGCTAACTCTCGTATAATAAACATTGCTTCTGGCGTTTGGCTTAAAATTAAATAATAACAGTTTTTTACGAATAAGTAAAGAACCGAAAGCCAGCTCAAGCTTTAAGGAAATATGTCCTAAGTAATCAAATATATACTTACATTTATAGGCCCGAGAATTGAACTTTGGATTTTTGTCTTTCTAAATGGATTAACATTGCAGACCGTAACGCCGGCAAAGTTCAATTCTTTCTGGTGGATCAGCTTGATTTCGACATGAACAGGATAATTGTAATATGACTCAAGCAACATTACAACTTGAAAAAGCATCAGGGCAAATGCCAGCAGAAATATTAGGAGCCATAGGATGCGACCAATGGAAGATTTCGATGCTGCAACTCTAGTCAAACCATGTGCCGTTGTTTTACTGCAGAACTGGTGAATAAAAGCCCTATAAGTTGGTTTCTTCTGTTTCGTGTTGTTGCAGTCCATCTTTGGTGTTAGTTTAAATTAATTGAGATCAAAGTACCGACTCAATTAAAAAGTTAAGTAACTTGAAAGTAATTTAAGATTGCCCACGACTGTTGCCCTCCCACCAAGCCTTTGTAACTTTATGCTTCGCATAATTATTATTTTGAAAGCGAGCCAGGTGCGTCAACTGGTGTATTTATCAACCTTGAAACATTGTTGAAAGCTCTGAAATCGCCTTTTTCAGGAATCTCAACCAAAAATTTAAATGTATTTCAACTGCAAGTAAAAAATGTCGTAATAGTACTCTATTCTTTATTTTTTCCATTATTTGTGTTTCATTTCTAGAAAAAAAAAAACTGAAAACAAGCAACCTTTCTTTATAAACATATACGTTTTTACGTTAAAACTTTTTTGTATAATTTCAATTTTTTCAATCAGCTGTTCCCGTTACACCTTAAGAAAGCAGGTTCGCACAAAATAAATAAATTCTACATCTTTCCTTCCATATTATTAGTTTCTTTTGTTTTATTTAAGAAATTGGCCTGGCACAAACGATGCGTTCACAAATTAAAACAACATTTCAACTGAATCTTTTTTGACGGACACAAGATAACTGAATGAATCAAAGCCCGAGTAGAAAAGGTTCCGTTCCTAGTTAAAGGCGGTCTTTCATAGCTAAATCAACGATTTGCGCTTTTTCAGAATAACAACTGACAACAAGCTTTATTGTACTCTCTAATTTGCTTGCCTACACTGAATGTTAAATGCAACTAATAATAAGGAAACCAGCTTCTAAAAAATAACTTTAAAGTCAAAAATACTTGGAAGCCGGTTATATTTACAAAAATTTGTTATTAGGTCAGAGGTACGATAGCTGAAAATTATACTACATACAAAACTACATAAAACAAAAAACAACAACAACAACAAATAACTACATGCAAGTACAATGAAATTCATGGTCTCAAAAATACTATATAACTACTAAGAACAAAGTAAATAAAAATGATATACATAATTATAGAGAGAGAGATAGAAAGAGATTGTGAAAAGAAACACGAGAACATCAGTCTTGTAACTTAAGAAATATTGGACAATTGAGAAGCTATAATACGTGCTAATAATTTCATTTTTAATCCTTCTCTTAAACTGATTAAGTGGAAGGTTTTCACTCTGCATGATTATCAATTGCATTCCAAATTTTGGGTCCCTGAAATCTTATTTGCCATAATTTGTTATCACTCTGGGTAGAAAGAAAGACTGTTTTGATGCAAGTCTTGTGTTATGGCTATGGATATTACCAACATGTGTGTGAAAAACTCAACTTTGTGTTGTTTGTCTAAAACAGAAGCTCATAAGACTTTATCTTATGTGCTTCTGTGTAACAACAACAAAAGGACCTTAAAGGGTTTGTCAGAGTTTGAAAAGACCAAAATCTATTATTAGATCGACCCCCTATGACAGAACGGAAATGGCTGCGCACTACTGTCATCGGAAAGACGCAGTGGGTAAGCGCGGTGAATTTTGACTGGATAGAATTACGGCCACTAGGGAAGTTCGCGTGCGAAAGACGCAGTCGGGTTTCTGATTGGCTAGCTGAGTTCGGTTATTTTTAACTGCGACTTCAGGACTCCATGGGGGGGGGGGGGGGCGAAAATTTAACCTTAACCCCAGATTAACTAACAAGTTAACCCAGGGGGTTGAAACAATCGCGGTTCGATTCAATTGAAACCTATTTCTGACTTTGTATTCCCGCGATCCACAACAGGACAAATATTCAGTACGATCCAACTTAATCCAAGTGATTACTAAAGAATGTGTTTATCTGGTTATTCTTGTTGTCCATCTCGTCCACATATTCCTGTTGGGCGGACAAAATACTTTCGCTTGCACCTGTTTGTTATGTTCCTATGCTTTTTCAAAAATGGATATACACAGGCTGCACTTACGAAGGGTTAACGCTCGAAAAGTCAGCTTTACACCAAACCTTACGGCGAAAAACATACTACATCAATCTCTGTTGATCAAAACCCATATGCACAGTTTTGATAGTTTGTGAGTAGTTGTCACTCATAGCGACATTCAGTATGTCAGAAAGGCAACAGTTACGATTGCTAAACTTTCCAAAGGAAAAAAAACAAAATTGACGGCTCTGAATACAACAACAGTGATAACTTACGCTCGGGAATAACAGAAGTGGTAAGACATATCGGAATAACGACTGCGCTTGCGTGCGAGGTGGTAAGAGAAAAAAGCTGGCTAAATTTTCAACATGGCGTCTTGAAAGGCAAAAGTGTGAAGTGTGTTACTTTTTTCGACCAAAAAAATATGCGACTGGACATTCACAGTGGCCGAAAAAGAGCAAGATATGCAAACCTGGTGTGATAAAACCCTTAACTTTTTTCTTGTTTGTTTTGTTTTGTTTTTTTGCAAATTCGTGAGCTCGGTTGGCGTTTTTTCGGTCACGTCAAGTAGTAATAATTAAGCGAGGGTTTACAACTTTTATGTGAATGCTGGGACTCTGGAGGTAGTATACGCAATTCGAGCATGGTGCCCACCAATGTTTGATTAGAAAAGTTAATTGAAACGAGCAAGAGAAAGAACGAACGAAACGAAGAAAGAAAGAAAAAAGGGGAAAAATTTTAAAAATTCAACAATACATACTTATAACGAGTCAAGTACAATTAATTCGGGAATGATACTTGTAATACAATACTTGTTCAAAATATGAAGGCATTTAAGCAACTTTGCTTAGTTAAGAAATAGTCCATGCTTAGCGTGTGTCTATCGAGTTATGGATGCACGCGGGAAGTTGGGAGAGCACGAGAGAAGCGTTTGAGTGGCTCGAGACGAAGTCGAGTGCTTCTCTAGCTTCTCTCGTGCTCTCCCAACTTACCAAGTGCATCCATAACTCGATAGACACACGCTAAGCATGGACCATTTCTTTTAGAACATTGCCACTATGTAGCTTTTTTTTTCGGCGTTTCGGTTAAATTGGCAATATTTCGTCCATTTCCGTGTCATTCAGGGTTGCAAACCGGTGTTCATCGACTCGATTGTTTTCGGAAAGGAAAATCTATATTTAAACTGAAATTCGGGAGTCCCCCTTCCAATTCTTGTTCGTCGCCTTCAGTTAATATTTCGTTTTCCATTTGAAAACCTTAATGGTTTTTTCTTACTCACAACCCGAAGTAGGCTCCTGTAATTTGCTTTTGTTTTATTTTACTTAGCCTCCATATTCTTATAAAGAATTTTTTCTTACAAAAAAGAAGAGTGTAATTATTACAACAGATTGGAGCTTAACGTGTCGTTTCCTCAAAACCAGTCTATTGTTTAAAATTTATGAGGAAATAAATAGAATAATACTTTCTCTCCTTTCAAAGTTGCTATAGCACCGTTTAAAAAGTTTCATACTTCTCTCAACTAAGACTAATAATATTATATTTGAAAATAGTTTGTCCACACATCATAATACCAGTTTAACTTTATACTGTTTTTAAAAGGAAATGAAAATTGTATCGCAAACAGGTTTTATCAATTATTTTCACTATTCTTGTTCGCAAACCATTTCTTGAAAAATATGCTAATGTTGCATGAGAGAACAAGTATCGCCCCCACGATACTCAGCCCGCTAATTTCAGTATTGATAAACAAAGCCTGTAAAATAAACACAAAGGCAATGTCTGTGGCCCTCCCGAGCGCTACAATGGCAGCTTTTTCAAGTTTCAGCGCTGAAATTACGCACACCTGTCCACAGAATGAGAAAAACGCGCAAAGCAACGCGTATAAGTTGTCCACTGTTCCGCAGTCAGGTAACTTGAAACCTTCGTAGCATATTGCAACCCCAACACTCAGAATCATTCCCATAACACCGTAATAAAATACCAAGGTGAAAGAACCCGTCTTTTTAACTTTCCGCACACAGATGTAGGAGAGCGCTAAAGCCACCGAGGCGCCAATGGATGCAGCATATGCGAACCACGCTGAATAAGGTCTCGTCGAGGGAATAAACTGATCTTCGGAAACAAAAAGAAAAGACGGTCGGGTGATCAAAGTGATCCCAACACAGCTCAGGACCACAGCAACAGAGTCATAGATTGTCCATCCTTCGCCGAGGATGAAGTAGCCTAAGATGGCCGTCCACACAGGTGACGTGAACACGAGCGCAGTCGCGTCTCCGAGAGGAATCTTGCCAAATGCGAAAAACATGGCGGCCATCGCTGCACAGCCAAACAACCCACGACTTGCAACGAAAAAGAACTCCTTTGGGCTTGGTGGAATAAAGGGATGCGAGTAGTAAATCATCAGTGGAGGGCCAAATATGAGGGTTCCAAGACATCTCGCCATCAACATCTCATAAAAAGGCAAACTCGTAGCTAGCTTGACCACCAGCGAGGTGCAAGCCATAAGGAAACCTGCCCCTGTAGCTAGTACCACACCCGTCCATGAAGGAATTCCGTCCTGGCCTGAATAGAATTAGACATGCAATATCACAACAAAGTTTAGAACTCCAAATATAGTTGAGAAAAGGTACTAAATTTTGTCGAAAATATTTGTAAATTAGTTTTGTCGTATTATATCTTATTCTGTCCCTGATCATTACTCTTCTATTTTTTATATCAAAGAGCATCGCATATTTCATTATTTGTAAACACATAGTCTAGTTTCATGTTCTCTAGTAGTAATAGTTTTAAATGTAGTATCTTGTCAACCGTCTCAACTGTTATAACGTCAATCTTTTTCTCAGCCGGTTATGAGCAATTGTAAAACTATGTATCTCATTTACAAACAGCCAAGGAAGATTGATCAGCGATTATATTATATTAGACTTTAGTTATTGTTGCCTCAATAATTGTTATTTTTTTGTGGTGTAATGCTTTTGCTTTTTTCCTTGTGAAACCGTTATTAGAGTTCAGCCTAGACCAGTTAGGGCCGGTTCAAACGTCAAACTTCAGACACGACAACCAAGCTCTGAGAACTAAATCATGTCGAGATCGACCTTTCTCCGTTAACTTTAACTTGGGTTCACTAAGACTTTTTTTCGTGCAATGCATGCAAACAAGAAGAGCTCCCAAGACCGAGTTGATGGAGTTAAGTTTACGTTTCACCCAACCATCAAACTTAATACTGATAAATTGCACCGACTCATACTAGAAGTTGCCGCATGTGTGTTTTTGACCACCAAAAGTTAGGATATGGCATGTTTTCGCAGACAGGTATTGAGATAGATGCTGATGATTCAATCTTTGTCCCTTCGTAGAGCAAAACGATTCCGTTTTCCTTCATGTACAAGTCAAGCCGGTATAAGATAGTCTCACCTTCGGAGTTTAACATCTTTCGCCTATTTGGCAACTGACCATTTTCTTCAGGAGCTTGCGAATCTTCCAAAGGTGTCCTTTAAAAATGAACGTTAACCAGTCACTAAATTTCATCTACAAGTACTCGTTGCCCTGATTAATTCAAGTATCCACGTGGGTTAAAGAACAAATGATGGCGCAAGAATCCGGTTTTAATTAAGAAGAATTTCTGAAAGACAATGATTGAAAAGATGCCTTCACATTTTACAGGTTGCTATGGCTGTAGCTGTTTTTCGTTCGGTTCTAGATATTCAAGCACGTGCCTACCAGAAGGTATATGGGCCGGGGTAAACTGTCAAGACTGAAAATTAAAACAACAGCTATATAAAGAACAACTCTACGAGAACAACATTGCAAGACTCGGATCGCTCAAAGTTTAAAAACAATTTAAAAACAGTCTGAGATTGGAAAGACTGGGTCCTTTGACAACGTTTCAAGTTAGACGAAATTAAAATTTTTCATTTCTTAATCCGAATCAGGAATAGTGCACCAAAGCTTTATTTTTGCAATATTTGTTTTTACGTTTATATTATCTCGTAAGCAACAGCATTGTTTCTTAATAATGTTCTAAACCGTTTTGATCCAGACTATTAGAAAATGTATTTTAAATCCGTTTCACATAGGAAAACTTTTACATTAAACAAGACCTTTCTGCCTTTCTAGTTATCGGACAGTGAACTTGTTTTTTCGTGCATTCCAGAAAACAAACTGTTGTGAAAACTCAAAGCTGTTCTCCGATAGTCTGATGTCGGTGAATGTTTAATTAGGATTTTAGATTTCGATCAAGAATCGAAAAAAGAAGCACATCGCTTCCTTAATTCTAAATTATTCTAAACGCTTTTGAGCACCGAGAAAGAGATTTTACCATGGAAATTTGAAAATGAGATAAGGCATTCCTCTTTGGCTAGGTTTTAATTCATCAGTTGTTTTGGTGTGGAGTTCAGATAATACATGTATATGTGCTGTCGCTAGGAGACACTGTTCAAAGTCTGAATTGGCACATACTTAGCAATACAAACAATTGCCGACATACAAAGAGAGAATAAAGACCATAATTGCAGTCTATATGCCCGCTGTCTGAGTGTATCATTTTTTCTGCAAATGCCAACAATGGCCATTCTGCCAGAACTTTGAAAACATAAACAATAAAGCAATAAACATAAAAAATCGTAGTCTACATTTTGAGTTAATATGAGTCTTGATATACAACTATTTCAGAAAAAAATTAAAGCAGCGCTCGTGTTTACTAACACTTTCTATACACTGCGCTCTCTCGACTAGCTGTTTGTTATTTTGTGTATAGAAAGACTTTTTTGATGTCCGAAACTCTTTGATTGTCCCGATTTATACTTTCTAACGCAAAGAGGACTTCGATTTTGACTGAGCCCATATTTCATTTAGGTCTGGTTCGAAAAAAAACATGACATCTGCACAGGGGAAAACCCACACACGAAAGGAATTTTGGGAGACCTGTATTTTACCCAGCATGACATCCTGTAGTACATTGTAAGCTTTATTGACATGACTTTCAGTATTGTCAAAGCATTAATATATATAGTATATAAAAGAATATAAAAACAAAGCAAAACGAATCAAATATATTCAGCACAGCAATAAAACTAATTAACTTTGATAAACTTGGTCAAGACTAGCATAGCAAATGGAAAAACTACCATTTGCTCCAAAATCATTATTTGAGGTCTGGGTTTTGCGCCTTCACAAGTCAACCTTTTGACAAAATAGCTGTAAACAATACATGTAGCGAGTGAATCGTTTCAATTTTCCAATTGGTTATACACGTTCCTTTTTGTTTATCAAAACACCGTCCTAGTTTTTTGTACTTTTCAGCTTCAAACTGTTCTTGATTTGTTCTTGTTTCTAAAATCCATAATTTGTAGCGAAGAGCCTCTTTAATTCAAGACCCGGTGTTGCCAACTTCAACTTGTTTGAAAGCTGAAAAAAACATTCGCTGTTCGGGGGAAAAACTCAGTCCTGTATACACTTTACAATAACTGAGCAAACGAGATATAGCACATGGAGTTGCTGATTATTTGTAATCAATTTTGCATGGTTTAAAAAAATTTATGTCATGAAAATATCATGCGAAAAACAACTGTTCAACCACATCATGTTCTGGTTTGTTTTGAGACTTTGAATGAAGTTTATTGAAACGATCAAGCCACTGTTATTCAGTCACTGGCGGGATCCTAGAGTCAGTATATTCTTCGTTAGATGATTTCAATATTTTCCAGAAAGACACATTTTGTTGACATTTTTCAAGTTCTAATAGTTTTTCACATTGAAAGTTTAATCTTTTGGTTTTCAACAGTTTCTTAAATTCGTTAAGTTTTTCAATATATGATTTCCGTAAAAGAGAATTACATGGATCACAATGTTTTTGGTTTGAAAGTTGTCTCGGACATTTTCTCGCTTTCATACATTCAAAGTCAAACCATTTTTTATTTGAGGTTCTTATTTTCACTCTTTTATTTTTAATGCGTTTCAATTTAAGAGACATATTGGCAGCCTTTAGTAACATTGTTTGAAGGTTTTGTGTTGCTGTGTTAACATTTTCATGATCACAAGGGTAGTTATTTTTCATAAAATATTCAGGATGTGATTTGACTTCTGGCGAAGCCAAAGCGATTTTATACAATTCACAAGAGTCAGACTGAGACCAGACAAAGTCTGTAGAGTTGAATGTTTGGAGTCTCGATTTTGCGGATCTGAAACTATTAAACTTGTATTTATCCATGTACAAATTGAACTGTGGTCTGATAGAAAGGAAGGCCGATTTACTAAAAAATAGTTTACGCTCTGAAGAAGACTCTGATCAGTTATGATCTACCACACTTGTGCCATTCTTACCATGATATGTCGCTTTACCAAGCGAATCTCCAAGTGTTCTGCCGTTCAGTATGATAAGATCAAACGCTCGACATAAATCTAACAGACTTTTTCCGTGTGAATTTAAGTTCTCATCAAAATTTTTCCTTTGTTTAACATCGCGAGATAATGTACTGCAATCAATAGTTATAACGTCATTTCCAGTTCTCGCGTTGAAATCTCCTAACATCATAATATTACCCAGTTTAGAGAACTTCTCGACATCATGCACAAGATTTTCAAATGAATTATCGTCAAAATATGGTGAGTAAATGGGAGGGATATACAAACCGCATATGAAAAGATCTTTTTGTTTTCCCAATACTGTTATTGAAATTTTACACCAAACAAAATTTGAAGAGGATTTCACAATTTCAATCTTGTTCTTTAAAAAGTTTCGGTAAATAACTGTGATTCCTCCGGACGATCTTCCGCTTTTCTTTGCTAATTTTTGTGAGTTTATAGAAAAATGATTTTAACCATTTACTACTGGAGCGAAATTTGACCACGTTTCTGTTAAAACTGTTAAATCATGTTGTTTGATTAAGTTCAATAAATCACTATAACTGGATTTATCACCTAATATTTTATGATTAGTACCATTTATATTCCAAGCACAAAATGAAATACGTTTACGAAAATTACACATTTTAAAACTACAAAATACACGCAAGTGTCAAAAATATATATAATACTAAATTGTAATAAAAAAAACCTATTGTTATATAGCGCAATAAAACCCGATTACCACAGGTAACAAAGCAACTTGTGGTAACTGACTACTTGTGTGTGAAACGTCAATAGAGACTGAACGTCATGTTCCCGAAAATTAAATAAATAAATATATTAATAAATAAATAAATAATAATATAAATAAGTAGAAAATAAAAAAATAAAAGAGTATATACATAAAAGGAAAACAGAAATAGAAGATAAGAGATAAAATAAAATAAATTTAATAGAAAATAACCAAATAGAACCAAAAGAACAATAATGAAGAAAGTAAAACAAGCAAGGAAAAAAATAAAGTAGTAAAAGACAAAAATGCATTAAATACCTACAAAGCTACTACCAATCCAAATAACCAAGTTTTAATAAGGCTGTGGCACGAACATCTGAAGTTGTTTGATTATAGTCTGTAAATCTGGTACTACTGAGGGACCAATGGGCTTCTGAATCGGTAGATTGGAATAAACTTATTGAGAGTAGAGATATGGTTGCTGATGAACTTGACAGACAGACAGACAGACAGACAGATAGATAGATAGATAGATAGATAGATAGATAGATAGATAGATAGATAGATAG
>JAOBYE010721323.1:0-10510 GCA_025403585.1 Parazoanthus swiftii
ACCATGTCTCGCTCGTTAACAGAATGTCTTTTGCTGCACTGTTGATGACTTAAGACTGGAACCTTGGCCTGCTGCAGCTCTTTAGGCAATCGACCACGGTCGATCATACCCCAGCCTAGCAAGGGTTGGAGAACGTGATCAGTCAAACATTATCTACCAGCATACTGATTTGTGTAGGTACTGGTAAGAAATATGTTGAAGTTAAATGTTGAGAAATCGTTAATGTAATTCGAGATGGTTAAAAAAATAATACTGAAAAACAACTTCTCAACTTCTTCTACAACTTCTATTTTTAAAAATGAAAAACAACAACACTTTATTTACACTAAGAAGTTAAGTTACAAATAAAATGAGGAAAATGACCAGTGAAAAGGGTACTGGCTTCCTGTTATAACATTATAGGGGTTAAAGGATCAGGAAACCAGACTTTGCAGAAAGAACGTACAATTTACAAGATTCGGTCGCGATCGGTTTTACAAAAAAATATTTAAGCAACACTGTTACAAACACGCGCAGATACACATACACACCTAAGATAAGTTATAACAATGCAATGGACAACAAATAAAACACAAGATACAGCAATCATGATACTAGATAAAAGTTAAGAAACGTGTATTTTCATGATATTTTATTGTAAATATTTCATGAAAAAGCACTTATTGAAATTTTGATACAATTTGATACCATGCTTATACATTATTCATTTTTTTAAAAAGCACAGTTGTTTAATGAGATATTAGAAAGATAAAAAGTTGATAAGACTCACTAAAACCTGGAACTCCACTGTAAGCAAGCACGAGCCAATGTTAAGAAATTGACAGGTCGTTTTTCGGCTCACTGGCCTGAAGTTTATCTGCCGCGAAAGGGCTAGCCAATCAGCAGCGCACCGCTGCAAAATCATGAATAATCATTTCTGATTGCGCAATGACTGCAGATGTCCACCAAACAATGGGCATTCTCGGTGATGAACACAGTAACTTGCAATCGATCATTAAATATTGGTTTAAAAGTTACTTTTTAACTTAACTCAAATCCAAAACCCTACAACTTCACAAGTTTTGTTAATTTCCCCTCCCCTTTTTCCGTTCAAGTGTCGTAAAATACTTAACGATATCAATCAACTACTTCGCTGCGACACTACTGTATACAATAAAGAAATTTATTGGACCCCCTTTTATGAGTAATGTCTTCAAAGTGTGTCATACGATATGATTCACTTCTGAATCTTTTTTAGAACCTCCTTCTTGCTCCTATAACTAACTGCTATTCTCCTTAATTGGATCATAATTAACCAAGTGAAATGGTTATGAAACTCGGCAAATTTCTTTGTTAAATAGTTTTGTTTTGTTCGTTGGCCTAGCTGGACCCTGCACAAAACACAAAAGGTATTGAAATGCACATGAACCAGCAAAAACATTTGGGCTCACATGTAAAACAAACGAAGGTGCACTGTCATTGTTCGTTCAACATAAAACAAAACAGATTTGTGCTTTCCATTTGTAGATGATGAGCTTCACAATCAGTTAATTCTACCAACTGTAAATGCTGAACCACCTACGTTTCACTTGATGATACTAATATGCGTGGAGCACGTGTACCTGAAATGTAGCAGTTGAGTCCTGGAGTGACTGTCTGTCCTTGGTCGGGCAAGCAGGCCGGGCTGATGGTGGATGAGAACTTGACAGGCTCAGCAAGTTTGACTATGGCGATATCAGGGTGTCTGCTTTGATCATATCCAGAATGGGAGACAAGCTGGGAGACGGGGATGATTGTGCCGCGATTGTCTTTATTGCGCCTGTGATGACCTCCTGGTGGAAATGAGAAACTAATAACATTAACTGAAATCGCCACCACCACCACCATCATGATCACCATCACCTTCCTTATCATCACCTTCACCATCATCATCACCGTCATCATCACCATCACCATCGCCATCACCATCACCATCGCCACCACCTTCAGCATCACCACCATCACCATCACCATCACCATCAGCACCACCATCAGCATCAGCATCAGCATCAGCATCAGAGTCACCATCACCATCACCATTATCATCAGCATCAGCATCATAACCATCATCACCACCATCATCGTCATCATCATCATCATCGTCATAATAATAATCATCATCATCATCAATAATAATAATAGTAATAACAATAATAATGATAATAATGAAAAAATAGTAGTTATAGTACTAGTAACAAAAAATGGTGATATATAAGCTTATGACAATATTTGGCAATAAGAGAAAGCTTTTAAACTTTCGGACAACGCATTAACAACCATTCCTCTTCCGTACTTAGGGGCTTAAATAAATCAAAGTTGCGTACAGTAATGTATTGTTGCTTTTGTTGCCTGGTTTTGTTACTGGAATTTGCAAAATAATTTTGTATTTGCACTCATACTACGATTTAGACCACGTTCATAAACGGAGGCTGTTTTAGTATTCTCTTGTTTTTATTTAAATTAGCCTCACTAGCCTCGTTCTAAAGTCAAAAAATCAAAAGAATATATTAACCTGAACGAGGCTAGTGAGGATTATTTGAATAGAGACAAAAGATTATTAAAATGGCCGCCATTTATGAATATGGTCTATAGTTTCACAATTTAGATGCAGTTTTAACTTATTCAGAATGAAAAATATCAAAGCAGAAATAAAGATGGGTGCATGTTATTACAGAGATAAGAAATGGTAAGTCTGGTTGTTGTAAATCAACAACGTGATGCAGCTGTCATGGTGAGTAAGCCTGGTTCTGTGCAATGTGGGTAGAAGGCATTTTCTGCAGTCAACCGAAATAAAGCCTTATATAACTTATACTACAATTGATAATTCAACTCATTTACCTGCCATAACGGAATATTTTGCCTTTTTGTCTTTCAGGCAGTGGGCAGCGGTCACCGCCCATTCGTTTGTGATCAGAGTCGCACCACAGACGTGTTTTCCCTCCTTCCTCAACGACAGTTGCCAGGGCCATGAATGAGGTGCCGCTGTGTGTCCTCCAGTAACACGGGCCCCAACTGGACGTCGACCGCATGTGGCTGGAAATAAGAAAAAAAAGCGCGCTCTTAGAAATATTTGAAGTATGATTTTGTCCATTTAGTGCGTTTTCGCACAAAGAAGTAATGTAGAAGTTAATACTGACAGCAACATCTTCCAAAAATGCCTTAGTTACAACATTTGATTAATCTCGTTAAGAATGAGGTCAAAAATATAAAACGATGAAACGAACCATAAAAATAAATAAATGGTTGCTAAAAACTGCTAAAAGGATACCACTAGCCCTCAAGTAAATCCTGAGAGCATGCTCCCAGCTATTATCTGTTCCAAATTTTATTTGATGTTTTGGGTATGAGCAAAAGCATCAAATAAAGGTCCATATAGGTAGTACAGTCAATGTGAATGAAGTTTGTTGAAAAAACTGTCTACACGGATAATATTCGTTTTTCACTTACACAACAAATGCATATAAAGAAGCATGAAATATTAATCTTGAAACTAAAAGCGAGTTTCCTGGAGGTTTTACATGTTACAACAGAGAAATTCATGATGATGATGTACGCTCCCTAGCTTTTAACCAGTAGGGAAAACATTACAATAACACTGATGCTCCAGGATACACAATCTCATGCAGGTCCAAACTAATTCAAATATTAAACAAATTTTGTGAAAAATAATAAAAAATGTAGAAACAGTGTTGGACTTGATTTGCCAAAACGTAAGAGCCAAGGTTTGATTTGTTTCAGATGAAGAAACATGTGCTCCGTAGTCATTCACGAGCAATTTGAATGAGATCATCCTGCTAGGTGCGTTATTTGAAAAACTTTTGGGCATGGAAATCTATTGTCTAAGGTCTGACCTCTACGATGCTGACACGCAAATACATTTTATTAATGCCTTTTAGAGTTAAACTGTTGCATAAAAAAATTAACTCTTCTAGGTGTCTTGTCCTGATGTCCAATGTATGTTCTAACTCACAGTCTAACCCCCTATAATGTCTGATATTTTCAAGATCATCCAACACTTTACCGCATCCAACACTTTACAGCTGCTAAGGTGTAAAAAAAACTGACACCACTAACCCAAACCAACAAAAGGCTACGTAATAGCCTGACTCGGGCACGGCATTTCGTACACTTGGTAAATTTGAAAAAGATACTTCGATCTATCTTGTTTACTGTAGTTAGAAAAGCCGTGCAACGAATAAAACGGGAATACAATGATATCAATGCTCGTACTAGATTGAAAAGGTCTGCAATTATTTACTAGATTGTTTATTATTTATGGGCATGATTCTATGTTGTAAAGCTCGTGATTTCTGCTAATATGATATTGTTCCGTTTTGAAAAAAAGGTAAGAAAAACGTTGTTTGTTAACTGAACATGAAACGGGTGCACGACTCGGTATCTGGAGCTGTTGCTTAATGTGAAAAATTTTTCCCACTTTGCCATGAAACTCAACAAACTGAAGCAAACAATGATTCACAAAACGGCGGTTTTGACCGAAAAAATGATATCCAGGTAAGGTTTTACGGAAAAATTCCGTGTTGTATTAACCAAAATAAACTTCTAAAAGTGAAAATTGATTTTCTAATGAGGTTGACCAGTTCCAAATTTTTTCATTATACCAGTACTTGGGAAAATTCGCATCTTCAAAATCAACACTTCCAAACATATTAACCGAACCTTTGCTTACGTTGAACATCTATATAACTAGTCCATCATTATATTATACTATTCTCGTTTTTAAATAAGACCATAATTGTTGCTAGGTTTACAAAATCGTTCCTAGGTATATTTTTTTTACTTCTTAACAGCTCACTCACCATGCGAAAACGAAGGCCCGAGCAGGTACAGCAAAACAGCAATACAAACAAACATCATGCTTTCTAAAACAAATGTTAGTAGGCCCTCTACATCTCGGATATTATACAGTGCCAAAACAAACTCGACCGTATCAAAAAAAACTTCTGAAACAACAGACACCGCAGATGCAAAGCAGAACGTTTGTCATAGACAGCTGAACTATGAATAGTTTGAATAGTACCTTAAATTGCATGTTGCTTTGCTATCAGTTGAAACTTTTAAAACAATGCAGAACAGGGAGCAAACAGACTGACTTTTGTGCGCAGTTTGCGTTTTATGAGCGAGGAGTGGGGTTGTCAGGTTGGGATGTAAATATTAAGAGAACGTCGGTCCCGAAAAACAGAGTAGAACAAGAAAGCAGCTCTGCCTTGTTTGACCTATTTTCCCCTTTAAACTACTTGTTTAGAAAGATGTCGTAACATTTTGAACCCTCAAAGCTGGAGATGCGGCTATTGCTCTCGCTTAAGCTTTAGTTTATTGGAAACAAATTATACGCCTAGTTCTAGGTTCTTTTAAGTCCCCCCATAGAACATCGAGGGACTAAACCAGCGTGTGAACGGCTTAATGTCCCTATCCACGGACGGTGAGGCGAAAGAAGGTCACAAAAGTTCAACCCTCGACCAGGCCGGGGTTTGAACCCGAGGCCTTATTTCAGATAGTTTCCTGTAAAGCGTGTAACGTTAAATCTATGTGAGTGACTTAAATATAAATTAAGTCCGTTAGAAACGCAGATAGGTGAGGATCCCCAAATACATCTTTGTTTTCCTTAACTGATCAGCTGTTTGTCGTTCAAAGTCTAACTTGACAGCAGTACAAATATTGACCAGGTTTGCCAGCTGCCTCCGGGATATTTGATGTTGTAATGTATTCCTCGTTGAAGGCAAAGGTTAACTGTAAGTCCGTGCGGGTAGCGGAACACTTCTCTCATTTAGTCTCAACCATCAATAATGTATCTTATTCTTGTTCTACTCTGTTTTCTGGGACCGACGTTCTCTCAGGGTAAGTTTTCCTTGTTTTCTATTTATCACGCGTGCTTAAATCACTGTATTGTGTTCTGGCATTTGATGCAAACTTTCTTTTGACGGTTTCATTTGGATTTTCTTGCCTTTAGTAACTGTGCTCACATGGTGGGTGGCTCCTCCTAAAATGGTCTGCAATTGGTTTGGGATTTAATGGAGCCGAAACCAATTGTAGACTTGAACACATTTTAGGTATCCTACTGACGATCAGTTACTGATTTGCCTTTTATTTCAACGACAGCATGGTTGTCTGTGTAGTTTCAATTAGATGAGTATAAAGTATTGAAACATCCTGACGAAAAACGTTTTTTAAAGTTTTGTTTTCTCTCGCTCGCTCAGTTCTAACATCTCATTTTGTGACAAAAGATATGTGTGTTTTGTCCACCACAATGCTCAGATCAGTAATGGATCTTAAATTGTTAAAAGGGGGTAGTAAAGGTAATGCGCATGTTTGTCTAATGTGAGATGGATTTCTCAAATTAAATATATTGTGCGACACTTTCATTTTCCTCGATTAAAATAAACTGCGTAAATTGGAAACTGATGCACATGCGCATAAAGTAAGTAACAAAATTCTCAAAGAAAGACTATTTTCCCTTTTTTTGAAAAACTCTTCAAAGATTTCTACTTAGTTGAACAAATTCATCTCACGTTGAGCAATCACTGCGCATGACTTCTTCAAATAAAAAATAAAAGGTCGAGCGAACAAACGTGACGCGCCAAAGGCGAACTAAGAATTCTTGCGAGTAGGAAGTGGTAAATGATTTGGTTACAACTTGTTGTAATCTTTGGCTGCAACCTTTTCTTCAGTGTTTTTAGTTTTTCTTTGTAGTTTTTGGCTGTTAAACTTTTTTCGCAAATATTTTCAGCTCCACATAACGAAGTCAGGTTGTCGCCCATTAAGACATAAAATAAGACACCGAAAACAAATTACGATTTTAATTCCGCGAACACATCTTAAAATTGAGTCATGCATGGTGCGAATAAATGCAGGAAGCTTCATGAAAACATAGTTCATGACTGACTTGTTCGCACTGAAATTGGCTATTCAGTTCGATTTGTTTTTCTACAAAATTTTCTTAGGAATCTGTGTTAACCTTGATTTATCTTGTAGAAGATATGGTCAACGTTATTTTTTACACTTTGCCAATGAAAAAAATCGTTTAAAACTTTTTCCTCAGGATTTTGTGGTCAGCGGCCGGGAGGCGCACGCATTGTCGGTGGAGAGACGGCTCTTCCGAATTCGTGGCCATGGCAGCTATCGTTGCGTCGAGGTATCCATATTTGTGGGGCCTCTCTGCTGAGCCCGGAATGGGCCCTTACTGCCGCCCATTGTGTTGAACGGGAGAGCAGTCCCAGTAAATATACCGTCATGGCAGGTAAGGTCCAGTCAGCGGTTTGCCCAAGGGGGTGAGGGTGTTATTGCTCTGCGTCACTCTACTTTCCTAGCATTAAAATGTTTAGATTTCCTTACTAAAATTATGTTAACCATTGCAAAATCTGTTTCTAAGAAAACTTAGTTACACTTTGTTTTAAAGCGACGTTTTTTTCTTGCGCTACAAGATTTTAACGAGATTTTGAAAATTTTGGGTCAAATTGGTGCGCACAGCACAGAATTGGTGAAAATCGCTCAGAAATCGGTCTCCGGCTCTGGGGCGCTCAACTCGCCGAGTTACGAGATTTTGAAAATTTTGGGTCAAATTGGTGCGCACAGCACAGAATTGGTGAAAATCGCTCAGAAATCGGTCTCCGGCTCTGGGGCGCTCAACTCGCCGAGTTACGAGATTTTGAAAATTTTAGGTCAAATTGGTGCGCACAGCACAGAATTGGTGAAAATCGCTCGGAATTCGATCTCCGGCTCTGGGGCGCTCAACTCGCCGAGATACGAGATCTTGAGACTACAAAACAATATCCCAGGAAGGCCTCGGTTTTAGCTGAAAAATGAACTGGTTAACTAGAGGTAACTAAGTGTGTTAGCTGGTGATAGAAGATTTTCTTGTTTTAGCCAATGAGGTGAACGGTTTAAGTAATATCGCAATCAGCACTACTTGGCATTCCATGCCGTTAGCCTTTCCAGTTTTTATAAGATCATTACTTGTATATCGCACAGGACAATCGCAATTAGCAAATATTTTACTGTGTAACAAGGAATTATCTTTCCGGTATTTTTTTAAGTATCTTTTGTTTCGTTATTCAATAAATATATTGGTTTAAGTTGTTCTTTTAGAGTTGTTTAAGTTCGTTATCCCGTCAGAGAATTTTGTTTATTGTGGTTACTCTTAAGTTCGAGATGATACGTACGTATGTTTGGCCAATAATGTCGGTAAATGACTGAGTAAGTGATACTGTGTTCAAGTACTAATAATAATGTTTTAGTTAAAAAAATATGACCATAAAAGGCTTTCCCATCACCAAATTCACTCCCATGTGGCAAACCGCTGACTGGCGGATGTTTACTGACCACAAACTCTGCCTTTCCAATTTGCCGTATATAACACAGGGAGCCCAAATCTATACAGTTGAAAATCGCTGAAAAACAGCAAGCGAAGAAAACTGCTCGAGTTCTTAAACACGAAAAAATAGCCAGAAATCTCAAAACCTTGCACTTGTTTTCGCGCAGCTGAAGCAAAGCTAGTGTTTCTTAACCTACGTCACATGACGTCATAGTTCCTCTGTCAACAAAGGCAAACGGTGTGCTATAATGGTTTGCAGAAATTGGTCAAAGAGTGTTTTGTTCAAGTCGAAAAATTTTTTCACAGACGTTCTTGCATTGTGTGCTTTCAGATTAGACAAAAGTTGTTAGCTTATGCATAAGTACTCTTAATAAAGTTTACTACTTCTAATAATAAACACGGCTGATACTAACATGAATAGTGCTAATACTAGTACTTAAAACAAAAGAACAGAACCTGTTCCAGCCTTTGCAAGATTTAATGATGGTCTGTAAAACTTCGAATTAATTGGACTGATTAACAACAAGGGCGCTTCCATAACATTTTCGCATGAAGTGTATAGCAAAGTGCCGTGCGAACACAAGTGAATCTGAGCAGTTAATAAGTGCGATTTGGACGGTATCTGGTTGCCGTCACACCGCGCTAGAAGATTGCTTGCCAATGAGTATTGTTTGCACAGTGTTTCTTTGCACCGAACAGAAGAGCTTCTAGTGCGGTTCAACAAACTAGTGGCAAAAAATTATACCCGAGCCGTTACTGAAAATGGTAAACTGAAGCTAAATAGTGGATCGATATAGCATATAAGAAAGAATACTAGAATATACAAAGCTTTACCTTTAAAAGTTCTGCAGACAAATAAGCCCCTCGCCCACCCGATGAAGGTCAGATCATCGTCTGAAAGCATGCAAAGAGCAACGGAATGTGTGTTACTTTCATTGATAGTAAAATATGACGCTTTGACTTTGGGTCCTGCACGTATTATGCAAAACTAAATATTAATAGACAAGATGGACAATACCTCATTAGACATTTGCACCTTGTACGACACCGACACATACGTTAACCGCTAATGAACAGGTTTATAGTATAAACATTCATTTTTATATGCATTCGATATTCATAAATAGGTCTATTATCAATAACAGAACTTTCTATATATCACACTGATATTTTAGAAAAATGCACAATGTATTGTCGTCAGGAGTACATTCAAAAACTGCGGAAAGGGGGTTCCCAAACCCGCAATTCGGGAAAGGAGGGTTGGTGGGGATGGCATCCGCTCAAAAACACGTTTCTTTCAGTGTTTTTCTTAAACATTGTTTCTGAAATGCAAATGAAATGGGTTGGGGTGGGGAAAGGGGGGTCATGTCAGTCCCTCCACTAAATTTTGTCGAACTAGAAATATTTCACAACTACTTCTAATTTCCCTGTGTCACTATAACTACACAGAATGCCACACAGTAACACGAATAAAATTCTTTCTTATTTTCAATGGAGAAAGCCCAACTTAGTTTTAGTTTAGCTCCCTTCCCTATATCTACAATAACAGTTTGCCGGCTTAAATTTCATTAGAAAAAATCCTGTGGCTGTGTTTTGTAAGCGTCAAAATATGGTTTGTTTGCATTTTGGTTTGCCCTTCTTCAATCCCACAATGGAACGTTTATACGTGTTTTAAAGGTGAATTACCTAATCCTGCTGCAGATATAGTCAAAACAATTATCAAAATTGGTTCTGAACAACACTATCAGTTCCTTTAAATACCAAAATTTAAGTATGGAGACTTACGTAGAGAGTTTAGAGAATGTAAACAAACTGTGACGTTACATAGAACAATCCATATAGATATAGGACAATCGATATAGATAAAGAATAATCGATATAGTTATAGGACAATCGATAGAGATATGGGACAATCGATAGAGATAAAGGACAGTCAATAGAGATGTAGGACGATCGATAGAGGTTTAGGACAATCGATAGAGATATAGGACAATCGATAGAGATAAAAGACAATCAGAGTTATCAGGGTGAAGAACTTGTTGTGCTAACAAGGCCACATGTATCCAATAAAACTCTCGCAAACTTTGCAGGTGGTCACCATCGTCGTAACGAAGATGACAGAGGAACCGTCGTGAAGGTGACACGGATTATCAAACACGAGAA
>JAOBYE010721356.1:0-25035 GCA_025403585.1 Parazoanthus swiftii
CAGACAAAGTGACATGTGCTTGTTCAAGTGTGAACGGGATTTTTCTTAAGTCTGTCTTAAGTCGACCTCAAGTGTACTTTGAGGTAAGTGTGCTTGGAGTGCACTTGAGATTCTAGTGTGAACCCGCCTAATCTCACCTCCCAACATGTCACGTGCCATTCTGGCAATTTCCAAAGACTTGCCACATGAATTCCTCTTGATCATTGAAACCATACTGGGACAGTGCCTTAATTTTAAATCAAATTACTGTTTAGGACTGGTTCACTTAAATCAAACACTTTACAAACACTGGTGACAAATGGATAAATGACTATTTAAGCAAAAATAACACAAATATCAATTTTACATGGCAGAAAGTCTTTGCTGTAGTGTGATATTTAATAAGACATCTTAGCCGATGTTGCATAGTTATAAACTGTTAACTCGAAAACTGAAAGCACTTGTCAGACGATTTAGTTTGTCTACCGATATATACTTTTTTTTTGTCTTGTAAAATCTGTTTATATCATAGATACTGAGATTTCCTCACGAAAAAAAGATTACGTAAAAATGATACGTAAAATGCATTAGCCAATAGGAAACGCGAAGGGTGATAACTCACTAGTGAAAAAACGTCGTTCGTCCAATCACAAACGCGAACGACGAAAACACACTAGTGAACAACATCGCATCGCGATTTCGATTGTCGTCCATTTTCGTCTCGGCGACAGTCAGGTTTTTTTTCAACTGAAAAATGTTTATAAAAGTTGTGAAAGTATAAATTGACGATTTATTTCGTGTTACTTCATTAAATACTTGATTTTGAAGGAGAAACTGATGTTTTAGTTATTCTGGTTTTACACGCATACATTGCAGGTGAATGGGTTTCCTAAACACGCGCGTAAGATTGACAATATTTGGCTCAATATCTATAAAATAAACAAATTACACCGTGCAAAATGCTTTGTACGACTTTTTATTCACTCGCTGCGCTCACTCGTTCGTTTTCTGATACTACTCAACTTGTGAATAAAAATCATACGCGCGCATTTTCCATGGAGTAATCTCTATATAACTAAGTGTATTGTATCGTGGTCAGTGGAGCTTACTACAAATTTAATACATACATTCCATTGTCTTTTAGTCGGCCGACTTGCAAACAGGCTTGGAGCCCAATAGAAATCTGCAAGCATTTAAAGATAATTGTTACTCAAAAACAGCACCAACTTCAAAGCACTGAGATCCAGCAACAGGTCATACAAAAATTGCATCAGTCATGTATTGACAGGTGTTTTAAACACATCAATGAAATAATGAACAATAAAAAAATCCTTTAACTTGAACTTAGAAAAAAAGCAAAATAAATGCCAGATAAAACCAAAAATGCAAATACAAAAAAAATCATTTACATCTCCCTGCTACTTTTGATATGGAAGTACCCCCTGTGACCAGTCGTGTACATCTAAGCATTTAGTTTATTAGTAGATATATTATGACAGTGACTCAGAACTTTGACTTACCTCTGTTGCCATGTCTGCAAGTTTCTTCTGAATCAGCTGATTACAAGCCAGCGGTCGATCAAACTGGTGTCTATAGATGATTAACAAAACAGTCAACTAAAAAGCTTGAATTGTACTTTGCTAAGGTGAACTGAGCTCAGACCTGTGTATTATTCATTGTTTTATGCAAGGTTCAGGATTTTTTATTGCAAGTTTGGGTCCCATACACACTAGTATCTTTTGTTAGAAAACAAAATTAATTTATCAGAATCTAGGAGTAAATCCCACTTGATAAAAAGAGGATAACAGAGACATTTGACATTAAAACAGACAATATCACAATGCATCTAAATCTGGGTACATTCTAATTAGTAATGATTAGCAGTAACTCCATTACAGTGTACTTCACTTTCTTTAATATTACAGGCTGTACATGTACATGTACACACAAACAAAACTCATGCACTATATTTCCAATCAGGGAAAGTCTCTGAATTGGACCATTGTAGAGAATAGTTTAGTTAATATATAACTTACATCAACTGAAAAATCCAACCACAGTGTTTTATACTAATTAAGTATCAACATAATTTATGCTTTGTTTAAATTATTTTTGTTTTGTCCTAGTACAATCCCACAATACAGTGGTAATATCAAATTTTAAATTTAACTTACATGTAATTTAATATTAAATGTATTATTTGCCAATTATTGTAAACAACATGAATTCATTTACTAATAAGTTATGGGACTTCTGCAGAGAGTTAAAAGAATGTCAACAAATTGTTAAAAGCTCATGGATTTATAGAAAGTTATTAACAACTAGGGTAAATCCTTAATGAAAGTTCTAAGAGTGCTGTAATTCAGTTTTGAGGACAATCTTTTCTTGCATGTGTTTGAAGCTGGAGTTGCTCAAAAACTCCAGAACTTCTGGCCAACTGACCTGTCAAGTACGTACTGTCTGGCTGTTTCATAACAAAACTCTGCGGCACCAAGAGATCCCCATGCTATGCCATACCTGGCACTATTCAGACAACCAAATGGTCCCTGTGGTTAGAGATGAAAGAGCAGATCAGTACCTCAGCCTCCTGCATATCTTACTCTATGCTTAATTCTGACAATTTTAAGCTAAATTTTATACTAAACTTTCTAAATGATGGTTGTTAATAATGTCCTGGGCAGACTTTTGCAAGACCGTGAAGACAGTGACACTAAGCTGTGCACACTCAAACTGATCATGAGAGACCCTCACTGTTGTTTGCCTTGGTTTGTTGCATGTAAACTGTAAACCAATCAACTGTAAACTGCAAATGTATGTCATGTGGTTGTTTAACTGTCCCCTATTTTATAAGAACGTTATTTTATTATAATTGTTTCCTTACACGAACACTGAAACTAAAAACCAGCCAGAATTTAAGAGTTTAAATCAGCTAAACTAACAATAAAATTTGCATTGTTCACTTCTATTTAATAAATAAATTTAACAAAAATTTTATCATATTAAAAAACTGACTCCAAAAGCTAGAGTTGGATACAATTAAATTAATTATCATTATATTAAATAAGTTTTAAAATTAGATAAGCTGAACTTTGGAAAGTTCTGTTTTGAGAAAACACACAACTCAAGTTTCATAAAAACCCCTGTATATATGTTCACATACACACCTTCAGTCCTTCGACATTAGGCAGCAGGTTCTCTTCTGGTACCTCCACATCCTCCATTACGATCTGACCAGTGGTTGATGCCCTCAGGGAAAATTTACCCTCTATCTTAGGAGCACTAAGGCCTTTCATACCCTATTAAAATGAAAATAGTCAAAAAAGCTATTAAGCACATTATTTTTAATACCGGTAGTTAGAATAAGGTCATGGTAGATCACTCTGTAGGTACAGGGCTCATACTTTATCGGCGTTGCGAAACTCCATGATTTTCCATGACTTTTTCCATGATCTTTAGCAGTTTTCCACGACCTAATTTGACCATTTGTTTCTTTGCATTACTGATATCAAAACTGTTCCCGATATGAAATTTTTCCTGCATTGTATTTTCGAGAGGGAAAACTGTTTGTGTATTTACTTATTTGTCTAATACCACTGGAATCTAATTTTCCGCAAATGAAATCTGACGAGTTGCCGTTTCGTCTCACTCATTTAGGTTAATTAACCCATGTTCTATACGGCAATTTTCATTTTCCATGACTTTCCATGACCCAAATCAAAATTCCATGACTTTCCAGGCCTGGAAAACGAACTGTAAAATTCCATGACTTTCCAGGTTTTCCATGACCCGTACGAACCCTGAGGCAACATAAACTAAAATTAAAGTGACCAGTTGATATCAAACTCCATGCACAATAGCAAAGTAGCATGGTACTAAGTAAGAGGTACACTGAATTGTAACAATATTAACCTTTTCCAGAATGAACCCTCTTATCTTCTTGTCATCACACATGGCCCAGATAATGAACACATTGGCAATAGGAGAGTTTGTAATCCTGTGTGATAAAAATTAAAGGGATATAAAATTACTCAGTTTATCACATATATTAAATGTTCAGATAGTCCCTTTCTGGTTGAGTATTTTAAACAGAGAACCTAACCTTGTACAGAAATACACTGAGAAGTTAAGTTACAACCATACAAAGTAACTATGTTGCCCTTTAACTTTGATAAAGGAAACTGTTTAGTAGAAACTTTCTGGTGGAAATCAATTTTGCTCAAAACTTCACTGTCTAGTAAGCCCCTCCCTCATTCCAGTATTAGCCGTCAGTCTCAGATATCTAAAAATAATGTAAACCCTCCAACCTCAGTCTACATGTCATAGCCACCAAATGGGAGAATTTATCTTCAAAAAATATATTCAAAACAAGGAGTCACCATGATGGTGATTTGAAATATTATGCCCAGGTTGCTATCAGGTATGGATTGTTTAAAATAGCTTAAACTGAGAGTTTTCACTGATAATGAAATTCAAATGAGGATGTTTTGGTTGCTAATGCTGCCTTCGATCATCAGCTAAAATGATGACACTACATTACCTTGCAAGACTGGCCCATGGTTGTAGTTTTTTAAATTATATATAAGCTACATTTTTTTGTTATTTTAGGGTTATGGATTTTTTGACAAAATGTTACATGCAGGGCAACTTAACTCTTCCCAGCAAGGTTGTGTTTAGCTTTGGTTTCTATTTCCCCACCCTCTCCCCCTGGTTACTTACCATGTCTTACTGCCATTCAGGATGTAACTCTTCCTGGCAGGGTTGTGTTTAGCTTTGGTTTCCATTCCCCCAGGG
Source organism: Parazoanthus swiftii (assembly GCA_025403585.1). Taxonomy (NCBI): domain Eukaryota; kingdom Metazoa; phylum Cnidaria; class Anthozoa; order Zoantharia; family Parazoanthidae; genus Parazoanthus; species Parazoanthus swiftii. Next base: position 4,771 of record JAOBYE010721356.1, read on the forward strand.
TCACTTCCATGGTTTGGCTCCGTCAACCCAAAACAACCAATCAGCTCCCCTCGAGCTACAACATCAAGATTTATAGATTACCAGCAATAAATGTTGCAACATATTATACTGTACCATTGAGGAAACAAAAAACACATCACCAGGACAATAGATGTAAGTTTTCACTTTTGTATGAATTTTATGAGTGGTATGCATTGAATATTTATTAATAATATTTTTAAGTAAAGCACCATTTTGTGTCTATATAGTAAAAACCATGCAACAGGCTAAACAACATGAAAAGCCGGACAGGGAGCATGTGTCTGGGACCCCTGGAGTTCAAAAACAAGGTGGTTGGTTCCTGTTATATTGAAGATTTTGTTTTAATTTTCAACTTTGTTAATAACCATAAACAGAATTAAGCTATAATTTAAGTGACCTTCAAAATGAAAGGTTTCCTGGGAGAGCATGACCCATGACCCTTCAAGAGATACTCTCACCTTGGGCACTCATTAGACATTTGTACCCCCCCCCCCTCCCCTATCTCTTTCAAACTTTTAGATTAGCCCCCATACATACTTAATCAAACACAATGCAGCTTACGTAATTGTCAATACTACCCTTTCCACAGTTAATCCCGATTTCATCAGGAACATTGTCAACCCACCAAGTTTGGGAAGGTACTTCAGTCGTTGCTCTTCTGTGCCATAGGCATGAATGGGATGCATGACCAGCGAGGATTGAACACTCATAGCTGAACGGTAGCTACTGTCAACTCTAAACAGAAAGAGATGAACAAATTTGAGCAAAAGAAAGAAGAAAATTGTTTGCCTACATTCCCTAGGCTAGTTTCAAAAGAGACTTACAGTTTAAATAAAGTCAGGATTTTCAAAGGCAAGTTAAAATGCAATATCTATGCTTTTTGCAACAAATGCAAATTTCATTGTTTTTTTCAAAAAAAGCCATGAAAAAGCTATAAATATTACCTTTCACACTCCCTGGCTATCAGTCCATAAGCAACAGACGAAACTCCAGCACATCCATAGCCTGGAAACAGCAATGGTTCAACAAAAGAGACTTGAATCTTTCTCAATGGACATGTAAATATCACTTGTGTTGCCCGGTTAAAAACATGATTTGTACCCAGGGAGGGGAGACACTTACCTTCAATTGTACAACCTAGCACTCCAAGCTCACCCATTTGTCGCATTATGTCTTTATCAAAGACTGTATAAGAAAAAGAAAGAAAAATTGCAATTCACAGGTGATGAATATTTATTATTTTCTTTTAAAAATGGAATTAGAACACATACCACATAGGGGCAGATCCAGAATTTCGACAGAGTGGGGACTGGAAAAAGGCCTTAGCACTCCAAAAGACATTTCTTACAATGTTTTCTGACTTTATATAAAAGATTTCCAAAATTGCTGACAAAGGGGGGCCCTCTGGTTAGTTAGACTTGAGTATCCTTAGTGTGGTGAATTTCTTAATTGACTACTTTTCCAATTGTTCATTAGCTTACAAAATACAGCTGCCTTTCTTTTTATTGTTTTTACATCTTCTTCGGCTCCTCCAAATGCTGAATGTTACTGTTGCATCAAGGTACCATACACAAACCTATGTTCTTCAATTTTATGCCCTTCTATATACATTTTGTTTCCAACACTCTCTGCCATTTCATGATCAACACCTTTTTATAATTGATCAGACTGAGTCAGTTTTTTCCACTGTACCAAGCCTGTTAACTTTTGTTCTCTGTGTGCCAGCAAGCAATTTTTTTTTAATTGGTAGGTACAAATTTCACATAAATATCACAAGTAATTATTTTGTTAAACTTTCTTAATATCTTACTTGCTAAAGTACTTGAGTTACAAGATTTCAAAGCAACACTTACTTTCATTCCTATTTGCCATCAAGATACCAGGCATTAGTTGTTCTTGGCAATACTGTTTAAACTGGTCCCTGTGAAACAATAACAACATTAGTGGTTTATAGGCCAACTTTTTACATTGAGCAACAATCATGCTTTACATTTTGACATTACTAGGTAAACCTAAAAGATAAGTTTTCATTAATCTATTAGATAAAACAACAAAAAAATAGTAACTTAAAGAAAGACCATATCAAAATAGTTTCACTATTGGGGAAAGTCTTACCATTAATATACATGTAATAGCCCCAAATGCAACATGACTTGTATTCATACTGTACCTCTTTTTAAACAAGAATAATGCATCTTTAATTGGTTGCTAAAATTTTGCAATCTGCTCTTTGATTCTTGTAACATATGAAAAGTCTCTCTCTCTTCATCTAACTCTCTCTTTACAAGATCAGTCTTTTTGGACATGCCTCAGTCAAATCTTTAGCTCAGCACCATGAATTTCTTGGATTGGGACAAAAAACATAATACAAAAAGGATCACCATAGTTGATTACAAATATCTAGAAAGGAGTTGACAGCAAATTTAACCATAGGTATGATTAAATACTGGCCAGATAATGTCGATAATAGATGAATCAATCAGTCAGGGGCTCTAAAACCCATCAATCTTTATACATGGAATAAGCTATGTTTTACTTCTAAGGTTACAGCAAACCCTAAGAGTGAAGGGATTTGGTCAAAACAGATTGTCTGGGGTAAAAGACAGTTTAAGGGTCACAGAGCAATTGCAGAATACCCCCCCCTCCCCCCACACACACACACTATTACTGTGGAATCTACAGCACGCATATTTCTATAGTATGAGGAATGCACAGTAAAAGTTTAGTGGGGGGTATTCTGCAATCTAGCCAGGGTCACTTTCAAAAACTAAAAGTACATTGTAACATCATTTTATGCAAACCCTAACTTAAGAGATCACACAGGTAGGTTGTATATTTATCTGAGAAATTTTCCAGTGTCACAGATCTGTGATCGGTGACCTGCAACTCTCATAGCTGTAGATCCACGTCTAGACACACGTGTGCAACAATCACCTTACGATAATTTCTTCTTCAGTCAAGCCACTTTCCAAATTGAGTGGATCACGGTAGTCAAATTTGGCTGTAAAACAGTGAAGATCAAAAGAATCAAACAAACCCGTTAGTTTTAGTTTTAATACTTTCTTCAAACATTCACAAGTCTCAAAATTATTAAGAGTAACTAAGACCTATCTACCGACGTACTCGGTGCTGTCTGCAGACAAATTGACAAAGTACAGTCTCGCTATGCTTACCAAAAGTCGTTTGCTTTTCCTTCGCAGATACTGTTGATACTTTCAATCAAGGGAAAAAAACAACCTTAAAATTTAGGATCATAGAAGTTACAGCCAAAAATCTTCCAGCAATTTTAAATATCTTTACAAAATCAGCTGACAAATCTTAATCATAATTATGTTCGTTATACAACACAATCGAGAATTCGGAACTCGAAATTAAGGATACAAGACTTTGCAGCTTCAGCGGCGAGACCTCGATAAATGAAGGGAACAGCATTTCTACATGATCCAAGCTGTCTTGTCACTCGGAACAGAGCCATTTTCCCAGATTATTGCTCAAAAAATCTTGTCTTCAAACTTTTTTGTGGTGATCTTTTCCCCCAACTACAAACTCGGTCAGCGGATACTCCCATGATAAATTGCATAATCAACCGGTTAACGCATGCGCATTCGAGGAGTTTAGCCCAGTCTTCACACGGCCCTCGCATTGCACGAGTTGTTGGACATTTTCAGTACTTTTTCTAGTTGTTGTTGTTTTGGGGAACTTTTTAAAAAATGGACGACACGTGAAGTGGTGTACACCTTCGTATGCATTTATAGGTAGCTGTTTTGTTGCATTTGGAGAAACCTACAGTGAATACATGTTTCTATACGGACTGATCTGATCATTGAAAGAGTCAACATTCAAACATGGCAGCCTCCGTTGCTCAAGAGAATCCACCATTTCCCCCGCCTGAAGGTATATTGTTCAGTGTTTCAATGTTTATTTTTCCACAAGGGTGATACTTTAGGATCATGCCTTCACTTTGAACTCTGTTTTGATTTTAAGTTAAATTTTTTGAAAGTAAACGCTATTTCTACAAGTGCCAAATATTGTTATGTCAGTTTAGCAGTACAAATAGTTATTAATTTTTAGTTATGCATGTAGTGATCATGTACATGGCAACTAGTAATAAATGAGTTGTAATTTAGCTTCATTTTGTTTACATTATACATTGGTATTTTGGTGTTTATGTAACTTGAGGTTTTGTTTACCTGGGGATCTACATGTAATGATATTCAAGGCTGGTCAATGGAAACTTGTCTTCCCAAGAACAAACCATGCTTTTGAGTTTTTTCATAAAGAATTCCTGTAGTTTTGTGGTATTACTGTTTTGATTGAAAAGAATCCAAAGATTTTAAGGTTATTTTTCCTCCTCTTCCACATAAAGCACAAGAAGTTAATTAAAATTAATTGCTAGTACCTTGTGTTGGAAACATTTTAGCAGATAAGTTCATGAGGCATGTTCTCATTGGCTAATTTGATGGTACAAAGCAGTTGCCAAGTCAGTTGTCTCCTTGTTGTTGTGGGGCAAAGGGACTTGTCACCCACTAGTACATGTATGTGATCAATGCATGATTGAATGCCTTTGAGTAAAATGCAACTGTGTAGGTACTGAGGAAAATGCCTTATAACAAATATAAGTACTCTTTAGCCTTGAATGTTCAGTCTTAGAAGAAAAAATCAAGCTGCCACATTGATCTTGTTATTGCAATACAGCAAGATTTCAGTTTGATATTTCCCATACAGAACTCACTATTGGTTAATAAATAGTTAATATTACTCTACTTTTAGAGTGTAAACAGTACTGGTAAATATAATTAAACTATAAAATGAAAGCAGTTTACCAAAAAATGTTTATGGGAGAAAAGAACTGATACAACATAATTATAAACAAATACTATAGACAGTTAATGTACTGTAGGTTATGGGAGATCCATTGATGGCTCACAACAATCCTGGATCCACACCAGATTGGTACAGTACTGTAATGAATTGTGTGCTGTTATTTACTGGCAGATCAGGAACAGAGAAACATAATTGATAAACTGGCAAACTTTGTGGCAAGAAATGGAAGCAAGTTTGAAGAAATGACAAAAGAAAAGCAGAAAGAAAACAAAAAGTTTGGATTTCTGTTTGGTGGGGAATATTATAATTATTACAAATGGAGAGTGTCGGTGGAGATTGGTAAGCAGTTATCTATTGTAGCCTGTGGTGCAGATAGCCACTATAATAATTCTACTTTTCTGACTTAACCAGAAGTTAAAGATTGTAATGACTATCTGCACCAAAGACTAACAAAATAATTATAGACTTTTACAGTAATTGGTTTCATACTATTTGAGCTCATAAAATTAGTATGTGTTCTTCCGCTCAATGATAACAATAATAATAAAAGTAATAATAGTAATAATAATAAAAAACAATAATAATGACAAAATAAATTATAGTAATGTTATTGAAATACTGGAATGGCAAATTCGTAAAATTTACAATTAATGTAAGATTTGAAATCATGATTGCTTTTTCAATATGATTCCATGGTGATATTGATTTTTAAGTACACAGTCAAAAGAGAAAAGATGAGTGAAACTCAGATAAATGAAAATAAAATTACAAGCAAAGTTCAATTGAGATGTTGGTTATATAGTGAAAAGCATTAAACTAATAGGAAGTCTTTTTTTATCACAGCACAAAGTCAAACCCAACAGCATAAACAGAACACACAACAGTTCCAGCAGAAGCAAGCGCCGCCAACACTGGTTCCACAATATGGAACCAACCCACAAGCGGCTATCATACAGCAGGCCATTGTTCAACAGTCAATCAACTCAGCACCATGGCAACAGGCACAGCAACAAGCACAACAGCAGGTTTGAGCTATGAAATCCTCGGCTTGGTTAAGTGTGGGCATGGGGATTGATTGATGGGTTTAACCAAGTTTTTGGTTCAGTTCCTTAAGTTTCAAAACAAGGTGTTGGTGATCTTTAATTGAGTTCTCAATTCCCCCAAAATTGTTGGTTTTTCTCTTCATGAACCTTGGGAGAATTAATTGTTTTAAACAGTCATATCGATTTTGTACTAGACTAAAAATTATATATCATTTTAGACGGACTACATAAAAATGATCAAGTACCATAATCCATTTTTCTCTTTTTTTATTTATTTACTTATAGAATTTTTCTCTTCCACTGATGCAACATACTGTATTTGATGTAAAGAAAACAAATGTCAAATTAAAATTAATAATTTTAAAAAATGATCAAAATAATATAGCTGCCTAAAATAGTTTTCAGACCCTTCCTCCTTTCCTACTATCTATGTGAACATCAACAGTGCTCAGTGTACAGCTGGTTTACCTAACTTGTGTGTACAATTTGACAGATGCAAACTCTACATGTACAACAACAGCAGCAGCCACCTGTGTCATACATGTATGGTGCCTCACAAGTGCAGTCGCAGCCACAACCCGCTGACCTTAACTTGCTGGACTTTGAGACCCTTCTACAGAAGATCATGGAATCATGTACAAAGGACTCCATATCAGTTAGTGGCAACTCAAGAGTATTTAATTATTGTTAGGCCGATTCACACAAAACTTTTAAGTGCACTCCAAGTACACTAACCACAAAGCACACTTGAGGTCGACTTAAGACAGACTTGAGAAAACCCCGCTCACACTCGGAAAGAACATGCGACTTTGTCTGCAATTGCAGTTAACCAGTCAAACACCCTTCATGCGAAACAAACAAGATTGGTTTGGGTGTGTTGTGATTGGTTAGGTGTTGTCTAAGTGCGCACTCAAGTGTGGTTTTAGCTGCACTTGAAGTGCACTTCGGCCTCTTTGAAGTACACCTGATTCCATATCAACGATGGAGAACTCTAGTGCACTTATGACCTCCCGTTTGAACCGGCCTGTTGTTGTATTTCATTCACATGTTTATAGTGTATCACAAGTGACAAGGCACATGAATGCAAACAGGGGGCAGTTGTTCAAAGGTTAGATAACTTTATGCAGCAGACAAATCCCTATCTGGCAGTACTCAGATAAATCCATATCTAGTGGATAAAATTTATTCATTGTCCAATCAGAATCAGGAACACTTATAAATTTTATCCACTGGATAGGATTTATCTGCTGGATAAAAATATCCAAATTTTTAACAACTGGGCACAGCCTTACAAAAAACAAATGAATTTAATTGTTACAGTCAGAGTCTAAGTATTTATTGTAATAACTTGTTATTTTGTTAAATTTTAACTTCTTACAGGTTGGAAAGGGTTGGATAATCAACAATAACAAGTCCCCACAACACTGTTACCATGTCGCACAATACCTGCTTCGAAGGTTTGTTTTAAAAACTATTTTAAAGGCTGGTTTCCGTATAGTGGTCTCAGGTCATTTCAGAAGGGTGAGACGACCCTGGACGACAGAGAAGACCATACGGGAACTAAACCGAAATGACTGCAATCGATAATAAATGACTGACAACCTGGGTCATCTCCGAGAGAACTGAGTTCTATTGGAATGACCTAAAACGACCTAAAACAACACAAGAGAACTATATGGAAACCGGCCTTAATTAATATATTGTATTACTTTTATTTCAGTGTTTAGTTGGCCAGATCAATTTAATTCTGACTAACCCTATTTGGAGGCAAAGTAAAATTCAGATGAAAAACACTGTCCTCTAAAGTTTGGCTGAAAATCTGAAAAACTGAAAAAGACAAAACTAAATGAGGTATGGTTTAATATTAGTTGTTGTTTTTTTAGAAAATAGTTTGCATAATTTGTTTACAGTGTACAGTGAATCAAAATAACTATTTCATAAGCCAGGTAAGTACTGTAAGGAAAACTGATCAGTACTTTTCTTTTCGCAGAGCTTTGACTCCAGGCATGCAGTTTCAGCATAAGCTGCACATCATTTACCTTATCAATGACCTGACTCATCATTGTGCTCGTAAACCAGCACAAGACCTTCAGAAGTCAGTACAGGATGTAGTGGTGCCAATATTTGTTCATACTCACCTTGGAGAAACTCCAGAGAATCAACAAAAACTTACCAAAGTTTTGAATATCTGGGAAAGTAATAATCTTTTTGAAGGATCTTATATATTGGTAAGTAGGAACTATTTATTATTTTATATACTGTAAGTTGTAAATATACTCATCTGTGTTGTATTCTGGAATGATTTGATAAAAAGTGTGACTTAAAGTTATTGGTGAAAAGAGTCATTGTGAGCTAGCATTTTCACTGACAGTGAGCTGATAGCTTAAAGTTCTAGTTCAGTATATAGGTATCCGTATGTGACCAGCAACTCCATTAACCAAAAGTATTCTTGACAGTTTTAGTTCTTGGCAGATTCATGTTTGAAAACTTTAAACAACTGATCTATTCAGCTGTCTTGTCCTTTGACGTTATACAATAAATAAATAAATAGGTGTTTTTCTAGCTGTAGCCAATCACAAAAAATTTGACATTTTAGTAGTTTGTGGATCGATAATTGATAGAAACTTTCACTCTTGGAACCCAAGTTAGGTTTAACAAGCACCATACTGTAAAAAGTTATTGCCTACAGCACTTTAACAGAGTCAGCTTACTGCTTTAGTTGCTAATAGTTGAATTAACAAAACAAGTTTCTCAAGGTACATGTATTATGTCATTAATATTACGTCTCTTTTCAGCAAATGAAAAATCCAGAGTCATCACAAGGAGCAGTGCAAGCAGCATTACAACAACATGGTAGGTAAACCTTTAGAAATTACATGTACCTCTCTTTGTGCTGCCTGTGTAGACCTTCAGGGAGTGCAGACCTTGCTGTGGGCTGCCTGTGTAGACCTTAAAGTCTGGTAACCGTCTGTGGGCTGCCGGTGTAGACCTTAAGGTATGATAACCTTCTGTGGGCTGCCTGTGTAGACCTGAAAGAATGGTAACCTTCTGTGGGCTGCCTGTGTATACCTAAAGGTATGGTAACTATTCGGCTGGTTGTTGCAGGTTTCAATACAGGTTTCACCAGCCAGTGTAACTACTAGCAACCCACCCCTGTCAGTGGTTCTGACCCACACCAGTACCACCCCTACCATGTTAATTTTGTTTGCTTGGTTTCAATACAGGTTTCACCAGCCAGTATAACTACCAGCAACCCACCCCTGTCAGTGGTGCCGACCCACACCAGTACAACCCCTACCAACAGTATCAACAATATTACCAGCAGTACCCAGTGTACCAACAGCCACCCCCACAGTACCAGCAGCCTGCAGTATCCACACAGACAGCTGGCCAGTATCAGCAGCCACCCACAGACACACAGTCACAACCTCAGCCTGGACAGTATCAGCACCCACCTCTGGACACACACACACAACCTGTTGAGCAAAAGAAGAATGAACAACAAGATGAAGCTAAGGGTCAGTTGATTGGACATTAAAATGTGAATTTTATTTTTCTTTACAAATCAAGGTCAGCTTCAGCGTTGAAAACTAATATGAACATTTTTTTGTATAATTCTTGAAGGTGGAAGAGAGCACTATGATCTCCTGTGAAAGTGTTGATTATTGTCAATGGCTCAGTCTAATTCAGTACTTATTAACTCTCCCTCTCTCTAAGTTGGTATTTTTTCCACCCTTTCCCTCTTAGGGGAGGGGGTTGAATCAATCCCTCCTCCTTAATTTTGATAGTTAGTTATTGATTGGTTTGCAACTCTGTATACAGGTAGCAAACTTGGTCATAGTTTTTAATAACTTTTAATAACTTGTTTAATAACTAATTTGTCCAGCTCTTATTTCTAATGAGTTTGAAAAATAAATACTAGTTATGCAGTGCTTTTGAGTGGGATACCATGGAATATGCCCTGCATCACTTGTATTTTCCGTACATGCATTTTGTATACGAAAAAATGCAAACTTGTGACAAGTGGCATTTTCCACGGTATCCCACGAGAAAACATTGTATAACTACTTTATGCCATGCCTAAATCTTTGGAAAATTCAGGGAAATCTTCGGAAGAGCTCGAAGTGTTCAGAAATTTTAGGAAAACAGTTTTTGAGGAGACTCTTTCAAAAATGTTCGAAAACCTTCGGAAGTGATCGGAACTGTTCGGAAACAATAATTGTTACAAGAGTTGAAAAGCATCGGGGTCGATTTTAAGAAGCCTTCAAAATTAAAGAATGACAGCATAACTGTTGCGCACAAGTAATGACAGGAAGGCCGAGTGAATACTGCCCGTTGCATACCAAAGAATATGCAACGGCAATCCTGGCCTCTGATTGGCTGTATTTTTCAAGGCAAGGCATAAAGTATATTATGCCATGACCTTGGGCCGCAATTGAAGTCCAGCTCAAGTTATTAACTCCTGATGACCTGCAGGTGAAGAGCCAACAGAGAGCACTCAAGAATCAAAAGATCCGAAAGAGGAGAGTGAAGAGATGTCAAGTAAAGAAAATGATAGCCAATCACAGCAGGAGGTGCATAACAGAGATGTGGAGATGAGGGGACCAAGGGAGGATGTGCAGGTATGGCATGATGGTAACTTATTAGTTACACTGTACACAGAAGGTGATGGTGATAGTGATTGCTATGTGATTGAAATGGTAATGGTGATCAATGTTAACCCTTTAAGCCCCCAACACAACAAATGGCGTGATGGTAAATTCTCCCAACTGAGCTCCATTCTTTCTTTATAAGCAGTTTGGGAGAATTTGGCTTTTCAACTTCAACAGCTTATTCTATTTGATCAGTTTCTTATTTCTCATTACCTGTTATATAATTTTGTTTGAGTTTTGTAAGGAGAAGTTAGATGTTGATAAATTGCCTAGGGCTGAGATGGTCAATAGATGGTAATGCAGGGTTCCCGTGGTCCTTGAAAGTCCTTGAAAGTACTTGAATTTAATTTTTTGATTTCAAAGACTTGAAAACCCTTCAATTTAGATTCAGGTCCTTGAAAAATACTGAAAAGTCCTTGGAAATAAGTACAAGTGAGTCAGAGTTGAACTTTTGTGCTGTTTTCAGTTTTAAAAGTGTAAGTTTCCAGCACAAATCTCGAAATCCATTTTTTCCTTTAAATCTCTGCGTCTGAATATTTTTTGTTTGTCCAACGGGAAATAAACTTGCTGATATTTAACACGAGATATATATACATCACACAAACATGTAGTCATATATATAGTTCCCATTTAATGCAAAAGGTCCTTGAATTTGGGTGCCAAGGTCCTTGAAAATGACCTAAAAAGTCCTTGAAAATGACCCAAAAAGTCCTTGAAAGTTCTTGATTTGGGTTCCTGAAAAAGTGCAAGAACCCTGGTAATACTAGTAATAACACCAGGTTACCAGGGCATTTTTTAGCCCCTGGCTACCTTGAAATACCAGGGGCTATATGGTACAGCGTAGAGGCAATATGTATTTTTGTGCTACTCCACCATGGGTCTTTCCATGCCACAATCAAAATTTTTCTTTGGACATTCCAGGTTTTGAATGATCAGAACAAATCTACATAATCAGACAGAATTGAATTGGTCAAGGCTTTCTACCAGTTTTCTAATGCTTGGCCCAGTTGATGTTGAGTTTGGCACAAATAGCATCCAGGAATTTCGAACCCTGAGTGATGATAATGGCAGTTTTGGCAAAGGCTGTGGAGACAATTTGTATTGTAATGGTGTCTATGATGTTCAAAGTCGGCAAACATAATGATTCCCCAGATGTAGGACCCTTGAAATAAAGTTGTTCTTGTTGTCCAGAACTTACATACCTCTTATTAATCAAGTGCGAAGTTCGTACGGCAAGTTATGGACCGAGTTTTTTCCTTCCTTTTATTGCCCAAGTGCGAAGCGCGCGGGCCATGAAAACGAGGAAGGAAAAAACGGAATCCATACCTTGCCGTACGGACCGAGCAAACCAGGCTAATAAGATGTTTATTATATGGCTTTGTTGGTTGTTTGAAGCAAGCGAGGCTGTAAATGACAGCCGCTCTAGAACTGGAGGTCCGTATGACAACTTACGGACCCGAAATTGACCAATCAGAGTACACAAAATCAGTGGGCCATATAATAATCACACATTACGATCTCTCATACAAAGTTCCTCTTATTAGGCTAAACCACTGACCAGGTTGTGGTACTTGTTTCTAGTAAGCCACTAGAACCTCGTTTCCAGGTTAAGTAGCACTCGGTAAATGTTAATTTGTCAATGTTATGTCAAATATTAAATTTTTTGTCTCCCTGCAGCGCGACCCTTATCAGTCGGAGCCCTACCAAGACTATCACTATGAAGAGCACCCACCATACAGAGGCCCACCACCACCATTCCGAGATTATTCTCACTTCCCTCCACCTTTCCCACCGCCTAACTTCTCACATCCTCCACCTAACTTTAACCAGATGCCACCAGGCTACCCTGATGGTGGTTACGGGTTTCGAGGGCCACCGCCACCTTTTGCGCAACCACGAGGACCACCTGAAGAGTTTGATTATCGACACCAGAGGCCTGACTTTGGAGATCGTGGGCCACCTGTTGTGAACGATTATAACCATGGCATGGCAGATGAGGGATATGAAGAAGAATATGAGGAGCCTCCACCACCCCCTGAACCAATCATTCCTAACGCTATGTACTATGAACTACCAGCTGGCCTAATGGCCCCGTTAGTTAAGGTACACTACAGTGCACCCTGTTTAGCTCTTCTACCTACAGTATGTCATCTGTTTAACAACCATCCGAGCTCTTCCCTTTCATGGCACTAGAATGGGTATGATTAAAACTTATGCCAATATGTCCTTTGAGTAACTCTTCAACCAGCTGTCGACCATTCATTTTGCTTCTTTTGAAGAGATCAAGAAATGATTGTCATTATTCGATCTAACTTTTTAACCAATTGTCAAAAAACAAAAGACCGTTCATTTGCTTGTATTGAAAAATAAAAAGTTAATGATTGATGTTATTTTTCTAACTTTTGATCAAGTTGTTGAAAAACTATAAACTGACCAATTTTTTACTTATCTTGAAGATTAAAAAGGATTGGTTGTTGTTCATTCTAACTTTTGAACCAGTTGTGTTAACAATCACTTCATGATTGTTATTCATTCTCATTTAAGAATTATGTTATTCATTCTAACTCTTTGGTTGAGTACATTCCCCCAAAAGTAATGGGTTGAAAGAGCTCGGCCGTGTTCTGACTATGTAGAACTAGCATACACTATGTTCTCTTTGTTTTTGAATGTATCTAGTGGTAACTAGCTTTTCTCCTGTAGATTTCAGATGTAGATTACAAGCCAATAGACCCAGCAGACCTCCGTCTCCCTGCACCACAGCCTCCAAGTGAAAGATTACTGGCAGCTGTGGAGGCTTTTTACAGTCCACCTAGCCATGACAGACCCAGAAACAGGTATTGCTGAATTGTGTTAGCATTGTTGTAATTAATGTTAACTAGTAAATACTATACTGTATCAGTTGCATACCGTATTTCCTCGAATAAGCACCGCGGCGTTTATTGAATTTTCCTGATTTGGGTACGGCGTTTATACGAAGGCGGCGTTTATTCGAGAAAATACATCGTTATAAATGAAAGCAAGTATCCAAAGCTGTTTTAAGACGAACGCCGAACTAGTATAATCTTGTCATTTTTTGTTTGTTCACATACCAGAAACATTGGATGCGCTGATAAATGTTTATAAATTAATAAACGAGGCTGGTAATTATTGTATTGCACTATAAATAGTTTCTTTTGTTCAATATTCGAATAAACGCCGCACCATGGTGCGGGATTTATTCGAGGGCGGCGTTTATTAATACTTTGGCTCTCAGGTGCGGCGTTTATCCGAGGGCGGCGTTTATTCGAGTTTTACTAACTAGCACGAACTGCTTTGTGGAAATCCAAAAGAAACAAAAACAAGTTTAGGAGAAAGCTGTAATCTTCTTTGTTTCAAGTAGTTTGCCAAAAAATCTTGAAGAAAAGTCGGAGATACATTTCTTCAAATAGTTTGAAATAGAAAACGATAACTGTGAGAACTGTGAAGTTTCTATCCTTACTGCTGTGTAGTTATCATGCAACTTACTGTTTTTCCCAAAGTGAAGGGTGGGAGCAAAGTGGACTGTTCGAGTTTTACAAGGCCAAGTTACCATATATCAAGGAGCGAGATGCACGGGCAAAACAGAACCCGCCAGAGGAACCCTCCATGGGCAGATCACGAAGCAGGTAAAACTGACAAGAGACAACTGTAGGACTTTGTTCCTTATTAGTACTGTTTACATGTAATCACAGAGCAAATCGTAAAGTTCGTAAAATCATTTATGGATTTGTACAGAGTCTTGAAAATTTGAAAAAGTCTGAAAATCCAAAAAATTTCCGGAAAGTTTGAAAATTTTTGGAAAATAAAGCAAAGGTCTTGATAAATTCAGAATTTTCTGGGCTTTACTCCATAGCAGAAATAGTTTTGAAAAAAGCATGGTAAATGCTTGGAAATGATCTAAAACATCGGAAGACTAAAACGTAGGTCATCTTGGCTTTTGCATGAAATGAGCTACACAAGCATAATTTCTTTACAGTCCTCAATACATTATCTAAACGATTAGAGTCTGGAAAATGAGTGAAAAAGTCTGGAATAAGCCTGGAAAAAGTCTTGAATTTTACATTCAAATGACAGTATGACTGAATCCTGTATTGATCTAATCGATCTTGGCTGGTTGGTTGTCTGCCTGTCCATCTGTCTGTCTGTGCTGAGTTTTTTGATAGTTACAATGTTATTTTTCAGGTCAAGATCAAGATCACCTGTGAGATCTCCACGTGCTCGATCTCGTTCCCAGTCTCCAAGGAGGCGAAGGTCAAGGTCACCATCTCCTCATAGACGGCGTTCCAGAAGCCGTTCCATGTCTCCACCAAGAAGAAGAAGAAGGTAATTTATTATAATTATTTTGCATATACATTACTAGTTTACACTTGGACATGCCTTTAACCTATAATTATCCACTTTAGAGTCTTTGGTGTGCTCCCCCCCCCGGCCCCCAATGGGCCAAAAAGTTCCGCTTGGAAGGTTCAGTTAAATCGAAGAAGTCTGAATAGGTGTATAGTTAAGTAATAGCTGGTGCTATAGTAAATCGGAATGACTATAAAAGAGAGGTCATCAGCGCGTTTGCCGATTAAAATGTAGCTTTTAAGAGTCTCACTTTATGATATTTATGAAACTTATTGGTTATTTTGGTGGACTGTGGAGGACATCATGGAATTGGTTAGCTATATTGGTCGGCAATTGGTACTGACTTGATTGTAGCTGGAGTTGAAATGCTGACTTTTTGGATAAATTTACTACTTATGGTCATCCAACTGAGACAAGCCCTGATGGTTTTTTTTGGATGACCTGTACCTTAACTTATTTACTAAAAATTGTATTTTACTTATTGTATTTTTTACAAAAGGGTCAAACAAAAAATTGTTGTTGTTGTTGTTGTTGTTGTTGTTGTTGTTTATGATCATAGTGTTTTGGGTTTTACTTCTTAACCATTATAAGGGTCTGTTCAGTTTTAACATACAGTTTGTTGGAACCAGGCCAAACAGCTTTAGTGTAAATGGCTCTATTGCACAGTTTTGATTTTTTTTCCTAAAACAGTTTAATACAAGTTGCAGTTATATTTCAAAAATCAGTGATTTCCATCAGGTATGACACTTTCCCTTTTGGTTTACATGTGATTTTTGTTTCTTTGTAGATCCAAATCCAGGTCCAGATCCATTTCACCCTTCTTCACCAGAACAGCTGTGCAGCGGAGTCCAAGTCCTCCAAGCTACATGTAAGTTTTGTGCTGTATGTATATTGTGTGGTACTAAAAATCTAAACTAACTAAACTTTATTTAACGTCGTTGCGCTGGGAGTGGTTGCCCATTTTCCCAATCCAGTGGCTTATGTTTAATCGCTCGAAGGCACAGATTTTGGCGTGAAAGTCGACTTTGTGTAGGGAGGAAAACTGAACAACCCGCAGAAAAACCCGGAGTCAGAAGGAGATCGACAAACCTCAGCCCACATGCGGTTTTTCTTGTCCATCCAGATACATGTTAGCTTGTTTTCCAATTGCCATTAAATATAATGGTAATGTAACAGCCTTTGTCACGTTTATAGAAATTGCATCAAATTATGAATTAAGTTTTGTTCCTCAAGTACTTTGCAGTTAAAGTGAGAGTCTCTGCAGAGCGTGGTTTAGTTTCTTATTACGTCAAGCTGTTGTTTTTGGTTAAATCTACAGGCCGTCCTTCATGGCCAAGACTCTTGATACTCGGATTGAGGAAAGCAATGTTGGTCACATGTTGCTAAAGAAAATGGGTGAGTGTCCTGTGAACTGAACTGAAAACTACAGGTGTACGAAGCAACAATCTCTCTTCCTCTCCCTCAAGGTTACACTTATCCTCTGCAATGGAATAGAAATTGGGAAGGGGTTGGGGTGGGTTAAAATAGTGATCTTGAAACAACCTTTTCTTCAGCCCAGACAGGTTGCCCATTTTACAGGCCAGTAATCGCAGCTCGAATTGAAAAACCGACTTGAATAAAAGCAAAGTTGGCCGGCTCTTCTAAAGCAATTAAATTTACTAAACCTCAGCGCGATAAGCCATAGTTAAAGCTCTTTATTTGTCATTTGTAAGAAACTCAATTTCATAAAGAAAAGACCAGAAACAAATGTGTGCGTCAAAAAGTAAAGCTTGGTGCTAGAAATGCAAAGGCGCAAGGAAAAAGCAAAAGAGAGCCTAGAAAACGAGAGTGCTAGCTCAAACATGTGCTAGATTTTATAGGGTATTCAAAGCCTCAAGTAAGGGTTTGAAAACTAAAGGTAAGTGCATACGGATCAGTTTGCGCAGTGGCCGAGTGGTTAGCGTGTCTGACTCGTAACCTGAAGGTCGTGAGTTCGCAACCCAGGCCTGACCACTGTGTTGTGTCCTTGAGCAAGGCACTTCACTCGACTTGCTCCAGTCGACTCAGCTGTATAAATGAGTACCAGTTTCTGCTGGGGGCTAACCTGCGATGAATTAGTGTCCTGTCCAGGGGGAGTCACAGACTCTCATCCGCTTAACACTACGGAATCCGGAGATAAGCGCCGGCCTTATGAGCCACTTGGCTCGAGAAAAGATTTAGCTTTCTTAGCTTAGCTGGGGGTGATGTTACGGTAGAAGCGCCCATGACATCAGTGGCACTTGTGTAGCAATAACCACAAAGTTCTGTAACAACAACTACATAACTTCTTTTCCCAAATCGACCAGGCAGAAATGATATTTTTCCTCGAATGTTCCATGTCTCATACCACCAACTTGTTTTTTCTTCAGGTTGGGAAGGTGCTGGTCTTGGGAAGTCTGAGCAGGGTATTCAAAACCCCATTGATGCTGGAGAAGTGAGGGATAAGTTTTCCAAATACAAGGTATGCAGATAATAATAATAATAATAATAATAATAACAACAACAACAACAACAATAATAATAGTAATAATAACTATAATACTATTACTACCACTACTACTACTACTACTACTACTACTACTACTACTACTGCTACTACTACTACTACTACTACTACTAATGTAAGTAATATTAATGAGATTAATAGCAGATGAACTACTGAATATTTGAGATCAATGCTAACCAAAGTGTGAAGACTGGGAAATAAAACTTACTCATAATTACTCTTCTTGTTGGTTTTCAGGGAGTCGGAGTTGCTCTCAAGGGTGACGCATTTGAGGAGTACAGGAAAAATAGAAGTTACACATACAATAGACCAAGTAAGACAGAAGTGAAGGATCTAGGAATAAGAGGTTGGAGTAGAGGTCTATGGAAGGGTTGGAAGGAGGATGAGTGGAAAGAAGAAGGGAGGAGAGTGGAAGGGCAGAGGGGGGGGGGGGAGAGAAAGAAATGGAAGATAATTCAAATTTTAAGGGAGAGGTGGAAAAGTAAAAGAAGAGATGAGATGAGGGGTAGTTACGTATATCTGGAGTATACTTGAAGAAAGGAAATGTTTATTGAGGGGTTGGGAAAGGAAATGGGAAGAAAGGAAGTGAAGAGGGTTGAAATAGAGTCGAAGATAGATTTTATCAAGAGTTGGGGAAGAGTGTTCATGACGAAAAATAGAT
Source organism: Parazoanthus swiftii (assembly GCA_025403585.1). Taxonomy (NCBI): domain Eukaryota; kingdom Metazoa; phylum Cnidaria; class Anthozoa; order Zoantharia; family Parazoanthidae; genus Parazoanthus; species Parazoanthus swiftii. The sequence continues at coordinate 22,858 of JAOBYE010721356.1, forward strand.
AGTCCACGCGGAATAACGACAGAAGAATATAATGATTTGGAGGAGAGAGGGACGGGCTATCGTAGCAGATGAATAATGTTCGTGAGATATGGGGAAAGGAGGAACAATTGAAGCAAAAGTGAACCTTAAAAGCTGCGTGGGGGAGGAGGGTGGTTTTCGTTAGATATGGGGAAAGAAAAAACATAGGAAAGGTAAGATGTGAGGGGTGAGAAAAGGAGAGTACTTGTAGATAGTTTTTGTAGGGGATGTCGCGGGATGGTAAAGGAGAAATGAAAATGAAAGGTAGATAAGGGAGGAGAAGGAATTGGTAAAGAAGGAGGTGGCGTAATTAAGACAATAACCTATTTGTATGCTTTTTCTCCAAGGATCTGAAAGATCTGAAAGCAGCAGACCTCCAGTAGAAGATGACTGAAAACAAAGCAGATGAACCTGTCGTTACCTTTCATAACTTATTCGGCGTAATGTAGAGATCCAGTGCAGTGCTGATGGGCAAAGAGAAAAGAACACAGCATTTTTATTGTAGCAGCTGCAAAAAATGTGGTCATTGTGCTTCATCTGTCAAGCAAATGCATAGTTATACCTTCATATAGATATCCAAACCAACAAATGTCTTGGAGTCGCTGACACTCACACTTTAATCAGGAACAGAAAGCTTTGGAGGGCAGAAAGCACATCACGTGAAGACAAATCACACTTGTATTAGGAAACAGAAAGCCTTCGAATACACATAGCACATCATGTGAACGAAGAGCACAACCAACCTGCTGTCCTCCAGTAATGTACATTCCCATGACTGCCATCATTTTCATCATCAACCCTTAACGCCATGAGGCGCATAGGTCACGTACGAAGGTTCTCCACTTCCCTCTGTGTCTTACTAGGTTTTCAAGTTCGCTCCAGGATTTTCCCGTAGCCTTTAGTTCTTGCTCTGTAGATCTTCACCATGTGGCTCTTGTTCTTCCCCTATTTCTCTTGCCTTGGGGGTTCCATCTTAGTGCTTGTCTTGTGACATTATCTTCTGGCATGACTGCAATGCTTTACATTAATCTTGAGCTGTATATTAACCTGCGGCAGGCCTTCTTTGACGCGCGAAGTAACAACGAGAGTTTGAAAGAGATAAGGCGGCTGCGTTTGGGCCATCGTTTCTTCTTTTTCCACGAAAGCCTTATCGCAGATTCCTACTGAACAGTTCAGTTTCCGCTGGTTGCAATGACCGTAGACTCAATTCTATAGCGTGAGCCTGGACTTGGTGTTTAATATACATGAATACCAGCGAGAACGATTAGAAGTCCGAGCCTCCAACAATACACAGAAAAGTAAATAGCTCATAAAGTCGTGGCTAACGCTGTAAAAACGAATCAGTAGTCATTGTAATCAGCGGAACTACGAATACGAAACTGGGCTATTTACCCTTCAGCAATGGTTTGGCTGAGAAAAAGGAGGCTGGTCAGCTGAGGGCCGAGATAGGAGGTGGTACTCCTTCTAGTCGGGATGAGTGGCAATACACCTGTATGGGCTGTATTGACCAGAAAGTACTTAGTTCGGGGACACCAGACTACATTTTTGTTACGTCGGTGGTACAAACCACGTGCAGAATATTAAAGCAGAATCTGAACAACAGTTTGGGTTTTGTTGACTAAAGTAGTTGCTGGGTAGTGTGGTTCTGATAGGCCTTGCATCAGGGACTTGATAACCTGTAACTTTGAACGGCCTTGACAGTTCTTGAAAACAGCACCGTGGAGGCACGCAGTCTTTAAGTTTTACTACAAATATACTTCATAACGATCTACTGATTACTACTATTAGGCTTTTTGTGTGGTCCTTGAATTTTGATTTTTGTTTTTAAGGGACTTAAAATGGTCATGAAGTTAGACTCTTGTCCTTGAAAGTCCTTGAAAATAGCACTGCAAGTCTGACAATGTGTGGTAATACCCAGGGACCGCGGTGCTGGGGGGACCGGGGGCACGTGCCCCACCCCCAATATTTTTGCCGCATTTGCCTTTAAGAAGGCCTTATAAAATTAAAGAGGGAAAGTTTAGAAAAAAAATTTTCCAGGGAAGCATGCCCGCGGACCCCCTACACTTGAATACTCGCGCCTTCGGCGCTCGCAGCATTGCCCCTCCCCCCCCCCCCTCCCCCAATTTTAAAACTTGTTCGGCGGTCCCTGATGCCAGCTTG
>JAOBYE010721368.1:0-10506 GCA_025403585.1 Parazoanthus swiftii
GGGTAACCTAGGGTTAGGGTAACCTAGGGTTAGGATAATCTAGGGTTAGGATAACCTATGGTTAGGGTAACCTAGGGTTAGGATAATCAAGGTTTAGGATAACCTAGGGTTAGGGTAACCTAGGGTTAGGATAACCTAGGGTTTAGGGTAACCTAGGGTTAGGGTTAGGGTAACCAAGGTTTAGGGTAACCTAGTGTTAGGGTGACCTACATATAGGGTAACCTAGGGTTAGGGTAGCTTAGGGTTAGGGTAACTTAGGGTTAGGTCATCTAGGGTTAGGATAACCTGGGGTTAGGGTAACCTAGGGTTAGTGTAACCTAGGGTTAGGGTGACCTAGGGTTAGGGTAACCTAGGGTTAGGGTAACCTAGGGTAAGGGTATCCTAGGGTTAGGGTAATCTAGGGTTAGGGTAACCTAGGGTTAGGGTAACCTAGTGTTAGGGTGACCTATAATTAGGGTAACCTATGTTAGGGTAACCTAGGGTTAGGGTAGCCTAGGGTTAGGGTAATCTGGTTTTAAGGTAACCTAGGGGTTAGGTTATCTTAGGGTTTGGTTAACCTGGGGTTTGGATAGCCTAGGGTTAGGGGTAACTTAGGGTTAGGGTCCTTCCTGTCCCAACCCCTTTCCTGCCTGTCCCAACCAATTTTCCTGCCTGTCCCAACCCCTTTCCTGCCTGTTCCAACCTTTTTCCTGCCTGTCTGAACCTTTTTTATTGCCCGTTCTAACACCTTTCCTGCCTGTTCCAACCCCTTTCCTGCCTGTTCAAACCCCTTTCCTGCCTGTCCCTACCCCTTTCCTTCCTGTTCCAACCCCTTTCCTGCCTGTCCCAACCCCTTTCGTGCCTGTCCCAACCTTTTTCCTGCCTGTCCCAATGAACCCCTTTCCTGCCTGTTCCAACCCCTTTCCTGCTTGTTCCAACCCCTTTTCTTGCCTGTCCCAACCCCTTTCCTGCCTGTTCCAACCCCTTTCCTGCCTGTCCCAACCTTTTCCTGCCTGTCCCAACCCTTTTCTGTTTTTTACCCACTGTATCCCCACTGCTTTCCTCCTTTATGCTAACCCCGTTAGTTTTGTGTAGCCGACAAAATTTCATTTTTCCTTTTGGAGATAAGAATGTTACCATATAAGTTCTTATTTGAAATTTGTAAGTTGCTACATTTTTGGCCTTAAAGTCTGATGTTTTGTCCTATACTTCGTCATTTGTAGCCCTTAACTCACACCCTGTCCTTCCTCTTCACATACTCACCACTTTTCTCCTCATCTATTCCTTTTACCTTAGTACATGTACAGTATGTTATAATCGTAGCATGGATGCTAGCTCAAATTAATACATGGTTCTAGAAAATAACCATAGCTCTCTCCCATGGAAGGTTTTTGTTTAGAATACCTATCCTTCAGAAATTCAAGTTTAGACCAATGCAGTATACTTATATATTGTTTCCTTAGAATTTGGCTTTTGAGACCTGGCCTTATTGGAGTTTCAAATAGTCTAAATGCCCTGTTAAGCCCCCAGGGGGTTATTAAATTGCGCTCCCTTTGGGTAGGGGCTTATTAGAGAGGGGGACTCATTTAAAACTCATTGGTGGACAGAACTACGCTGTTTAGTTTGAAATGTCATGCGGCTCTTATAACAACTTAAAAGGAACTCTGTCATCATATAACTGACCTACATGAATTTTATTTTTAACACTTACAGCTTTCTTTGTTGACGGGGAAAGGGGGAAGGGGGGCTTGTTGATTTTTGTGCTCTCTGTAGGGGGGCTTATTGGAGAGGGGGCTTACAGTTAGTATTAGAGTGTTTACAGAAATCCCACAGAGCTTCTTATATCATTATAGATTTTGACAAATTGTTGCTGATTTCTTTAGCTGGTAAGAAGGCAGGTCTGCACTCTGCTACTCAACTGAAGACTGAAAATCAGCTGGCAAAAAGAAGAGAAGAAGTTTTGTTTGCCCAAATGGATGCTAGTGTCTCGGGTCGAGATGCTGAGACTGTTCATCGCGACAAACATGGAAAAAAGAGAGACTTGAAGTTTGAGAAGCTGAAACAAAGAGAAAAGGAAAGGAAGAAGATGGAAGAAGATGTCAAGTTTATGGAGTGGGGAAAGGGGTAAACAGTGCTTAATTTCTTTCTGATGTCTCCATATTCGTGATATATATCATGCTTTTGTAAAGCATTTGCTTTGGATAATTTCTATTAATTTTTTTAATTTGTTTTCTGCAATTCAAGTTCTATTTGACACATATGCCTTAAGCGTGTACAGTGCAACTATCCAAGTCTGATGCAGTGACAGTCAAAAACAAATCTTCCTGAAAGGAACACTACATGTATGTCCTTTACAAAAAATTTTAGTACTTTTTAGTGGACATCACACTAAATAAATCACTTAAAAAAGGACACTTTGCTCCACATGTACTGTAGGACAAGACATTTTACCCCTGGGCTTGACTTGCATTCAAGAACAAATTTATTGGAAAGGTACTTGAATCTCCAGGATAATCATAGCATATTGCACAACAAAACACTAAAAAGTAATCCAGATCTGACATTGTCACCTTAATAATCTAAATACTGAGAGCAGTAACTTTTAATTTCAGAGTCACTCAAACAAAAGAGAAAAAAGACAAACTGGAGGATGAGCTTTACGAGATGTCCAAGCCACTGGCACGGTACAAGGATGACAAGGATCTTGATGAAATGTTGAAGAGCCAGGACAGGGCTGGCGACCCCATGCTGGCATTTATACAGAAAAAACAAGTACAAAGAGACAAAAAGGCTGGTGTAAAAGGTTTGTGTTAAAGAGGGACTTCACTGTTTTTATCAAATTTTCCACATAATAACGTCATAGACCACATTCATAATTGGCGGCTATTTTAGTATTCTCTTGTTTTTATTTAAATTAACCTGACTAGCCTCGTTCTTAAGTCAAAAAATCAAAAGAATATATTAACCTGAACGAGGCTAGTGAGGCTAATTTGAATAGAGACAAAAGAATATTAAAATGGCCGCCATTTATGAATATGGTCTATATTTTGCCAATATCTCGGATTAAATTTGAGGAATTGAAGTTTTGACTCACTTGTATCATATATTGGTTAAAATTGACAGTAAGACATTTCGTGATTTTTTGGACCTAGTTGAGAGGGAAAGATGGTTTGAAAGTTGTACTATACATTTTTGTGGTGGGGGGTGGGGTTAAGCAAGTTTGACATTAAATATTCAAGTTAATATTTAACAAATGACTACAGGTCAGCTCGTTAGTTTTCAGCAGTTTCATGATTAGTTTCGGTTCAAAGCGAAATTTAAACTTTAGATTAGGAAAACCATGTTAGGGTATATCTGGCCCATTTTTAACTGCTTCCACTGTGAATATTCTTTGCCCGTCAGCTAAACCCAGGTACAGCGGTAGAGCCCCACCTCCGAACCGCTTCAACATCTGGCCTGGATACCGATGGGATGGTGTGGATCGATCGAATGGGTTTGAGAAAAAGAGATTTGAAATGCTTTCTAACAAGCGTGCAACACGAGACGAAGCTTACAAGTGGTCCACAGAAGACATGTAGCAACACTTCAACTTCAACAGTAATGTGTACCTGAAGGTCCATTAGAACCTGGGTTTTAGGCTCTTTCGTTGTTCGCTGACTGAAAAGTTCGAGCAACAACCCGCCAGCAACGAACATAGAAAAAGAGTCTGACACCTAGGCTGCAATGTTGGACGATTTCAACCAACCAAATCTGATAAACGCCGTCCAAGTTAATCCAACGGGTGTTCAATCGGATCCGACGTTTTTGCTCCCAACAATGTTGGTTGATGTTGGGCTACAAGTTGACTTGTAAGAAGTTCCATGAGCTGAACATCCAGGGGAAGACTGGAAGTCGAGCGCTGATGGCGCGAGCGAACCGCGAAGTGCTTTTTCGAAGGACTAATTTTGTTATAGTCTAATGATGGACCAACTTTTAGATCCGTTTAATCGGCCTTAATAGTGACTTTAAACCTGTTGGCCAGGAAACCAAGTTAAACGAACCGTGCAGCCTACAAAGGTCTTGGGTGCTCCCATGTCAGTATAAACAGTGGAACCTTGGCGGCGAAGCGTAGATGCGAGTCGATACAAGTCAACTTGCTTTTCGTTTGGCCACCAACTTGCTTGGACTTGGACTGACTTGAGAGAACTCAAATGTGAACACAAGTCCATGCAGGTTCTTTATCGGTGGCCAAACAAAACGCAAGTTGAACGCAAGTTTGAATGTCAAAACTTGCACTGACTTTCTCATCTACGTTTGGCACGACTCACCGATATACCTGTCTTGACGTGTGCGATAATCTTGGAAGTCGTTCACACGGAACAACCTGACCTGTGATAACGTAAACTTCCGAATATAAGTTCCTCAGAAAATAAGCCCCCCAAATCTAAAACGCAAAATTTCTTCCGATTATAAGCCCCCTCCCGAATATAAGCTCCTGGACTTGTATTTGGAGGGAGTCTTGTAGCAAAATATCTTGAAATAAACGTTGCAGCTGTTGTTCTGTTCAGTTACGGTTAACTAGATTATTGCCAGTATTTCAGAGTCTTTGAAGAGGATTAAAATGATTATAAGAGCTAAAGGTTTTGAAAACGCAAAATTCGCTCCGAATATGAGCCCCTCTTTTTCGAATATAAGCCAAAGATTCATTAGCAAAGAAGAAAAAGGTGTCAATGAACCCTTGAGATAAGCCCTTTAAACAAGTTCTTTGAGGATAATAAGCCCATAGGCTTATGTTTGGAAGTTTACAGTATGTTTTGATGAGAGTGGTGTTCGTCAACTGTTCTCGCTGCTTTGAAATGCTATTGTCTCGGGTAGCTTGCGCCATTTTGCTGGCTTAATTGATTTAAGCATGAACTATGCATCGATTCAAAATCCTACGTGAACATCGGTTTTACGCCAGAGTCAGTTTGTATAATATAAAGATATCGAAACACACGATACGACTTCGTATCAAGTACGTCGAACTCCAATGAAACTCCCATGGATGTTCAGTCGTGGTCAAATACTGGATGATGCTGTATGGTCACATAGAAATTTACTGAACCATTTCTCTAAGTGGAGCCAGAATGTAATCCATTATGTTTGTATGTGAAAGGGTCGGTGTTACAGTACATCCCCCATAAGTAGACATGAGACCACTTCACCTTCAAACTACCGACTGGCTTGCATCCTTTCCTTCGTCCATGAGTAAACGGGAAACGTAAGACAGTGGAATTTAAGCCAAGAAAGTTGGTCAGTTAGCGACTACGCCTGACTAGCGATTAAATCCTCTACCAACTTTTTTAGCAACGATAACAGTGATTATGTTACTGATATGCAAAGGTTTTCTGTTTTTGCAATATAAAAACCGTAGAATGCTACACCTTTTTTATAAGAACCACTAAACTCTGAGGCTGGCTTCGCCCGTTTTCAGGCTAAAATTTTTGAAGAACCTTAAAACTGAGAACAATGCCAAAATAAGTTCGTAAAACACACACGTTTATTTAACTACAAGTAAATGTTTTGAATCTCCCAACAGCATTTATAGCTTTTTCTCCTGGCGAAATAACTAAAATATACATGTATTGGTTAAGTTATAAGGTATTTGAAAATATGTATTTTACTCAGTAGTTCAGTCTGAAAAAACTGTTGGAAGGAGTTTTCCTAGAAATGGCTTGAAGAGACTGGAGAAGTTAGACTCGGTTTGTTCTCAGCTTGTTCTTAAATTTTGGCCAGAATTCAGGCTTGTGTTCTAACAGATTCAAAACATTTACTTGTAGTAAATAAACGTGTGTGTTTTACGAACTTATTTTGGCATTGTTCTCAGTTCCTATAAAACAGTGTACAACTCGATACATGTATGTAGATAGTGTAAGAAAAGAAGTGGTTTGCTTCAAATTCTATTTCAATCCAGAACTTAGTTTAACAGGAACAATCTTGCTCTTATTTTAGTAAATATTCACCCAGTCACTGAACAATACAAGAAAGTTACTGAGCTTGTTAGTTTGGGGTGAAATCTACCAGTTTTTTACTATTCTGTTGGGTTCGTGACTATCCTTTAATAACTTCCCGTCTGAACTGCATTGCTGCTATCAATTAACTGTACCGAAAAGGATATTCGCTGTGCATTTTACAACAATATCTTGCAAACCAAACACAGCCAGCGGACACAACAAAAGCCATATACGCGATATTCATCCCTGTACAGCAGCAACGCTGTGTATACTTGAAGTTTTTATGACTTTTCTGTGAGTTTTTTACGAGCATTCTTAGGATTTTCGTATGCTAAGAGTTATGGGTAAATGTACTAAATCGCCATGTTTTTAGCACGGTCAATTCAAGCGAGGTTTTGATCGCAATGTCACTGATTTGACTGCAGAAACCCTTGCAGTTGTGGCAAGGAACGTATCATTTATTGCGGATTGGCTATCTTATTGGAGGTCACGGTTTTTCAGAGTTCCATGTAGAAGGGAGGGAATTAGTATTGCTTTTGTAAGTAACAACTTGTGGAACAGCTTCTTTATAAACGTTGATTACGCGTTGACTACTAATCAGTCAATCATTTCTCAGCACTTAGAGAATTACAGATTTACATTTATGGTTTATCAAAAAGGGCAATCGAGAAAAGTGCAAGCCAGCTGTAGTAACCGTAGGGCTAATCGAGACAGCTGGCCGATCATTTGTTTTCTAAATTATTTCTTGGGGAAAGGGGCCAGTGCATATGAACTCCCAAAGCACCGTGTCTTGATACAGGGCCGCAGCAAGCCTTGGAAAACTGGGGGGGGGTCACCACCAATATAGCCGAAGGTGTGAGCCTTTTAGGGAGGTCCGGGGGTATGCTCCCCCGGGAAATTTTGAAAATTAGTCAGTGTCTAAAAACGTGTTTCCTGGATTTTAAACGCCATTTGAAACAAAATCAGAGTATCTAAAACTAGTAAAATATGACAAGCTTCTCTCAAACTTGGAACAATTTTCTGAGCTTGATACCTTTGACACATTTGCTGGGGAAAAAACTGGGGGGGGCACGGGCCCCCCCGGCCCTACCCCTTGCTACGGCCCTGTGATATAATCTGAAACGGCTAGTACGCTCGTTAAACAGACACAAGACTGACTCATTTTAAAATCAGCGTACTTGCACGAGACTGCGTTTATTCGAAAGTCAAACGCGTTCAAATCCAGGCCAAAATTAATAACCAATTTACACTCACTTGCCAAAGTTACAAAGTGAAAAAAGTTTTAATTTGTAATGTGGTATTGTACTGTGATAAAGTTGATATTTACAATCATAGCTCGCAAAAACTGTCAGGAAGAGTTGGACGTGACTCTAAAATGAGGGAAATTTTTGCATGAATGTTTCTTTTGTGAAACTCGCAATTACTTCTTTCCGAGGTTAGGAGAATCGAGTTAAGATTGAAATTTCTGTCAGGTATTCAGTTGCGGTTAGCAGTAAATAAGTGCGCATTATTATCCAACTAATTCCGTGAAGTACAAAAAACGTATTTAGGCCTGGGACGAGTACAAATTCGTGCTAAAAATAAAGTATTTTGTCCAGTCATTTCAGTTATTTATACTCACATCTCGATGTGCAAAATATGGGTAACCACGGTAACCGGAGCAGAAACGTAGGCCATCGCCGCCAATGTTTACTTTGTAGCAAGGAAGTTGCACTTTACTAGCGATGCGTTTCAACTGGTCTGCTGCTATACAAAACTTTATCTCAGTACAATACCACATTACCCTACGGTATTTGTATTGTAAAGGTTTGTTTTGCATAGCAGCAGACCAGTTGAAACGCATCGCTAGTAAAGTGCAACTTCCTTGCTACAAAAGTAAACATTGGCGACGATGGCCTACGTTTCTGCTCCGGTTACCGTGGTTACCCATATTTTGCACATCGAGATGTGAGTATAAATAACTGAAATGACTGGACAAAATACTTTATTTTTATCACGAATTTGAAACCTACAAAATATGCCAGCCGTTATTGTAATACCAACTGTACAAGGCCAGTTTTGAGTTAACACAAGCGCAATTCTACACAATGCAAAGGACTTCGAGGACAGCCTGGGGGGCGGGGGAGGGGAGGGGAGAGGGGTACTTCCTTGGTTGGTTGTCAAAGGAGCCAGAAATTGGAATACCCTGAAGTATCCAATTTTACCGAAGTATCTCCCCCTGACTAAATGAATAACCCCCCCCCCCCCCACACACACACAGTAGTAGTCAATAGTAATTGTAGTCAGAAAACGTTTGCCTTAGCTACCCCCTAAAATACCGGGTTGCTAATTTCAACCTCTAAAACTCCGATCTCCAACACTAAGGATTAGAATACTCCCATCTCCTGGGCTGGCTCACTGAAAGTTGTCTAAAATAATAGATTGAAGCTGCAACTAGCAATTGCATGGCTTTACAGTAATGTATCTTAACTTTTAATCTGTCTGTATTTACTTGCAGGTAGTTTTCTCTACAATCTTGTATACCTAAAAGGCCAATCGAAGGTATATGTCCTTCCATTTAGGCGTCTCACAGCAGTGTATTGCTCTTTCTCTCTCTCTCTCTCATTCTTTTTTTTTTCTCTTTTCTTCCTCTTAATCCATATTCTAATAACTTTTAACTACTTGAATGAGTTTCGTATTATACATGCATAAACTAAGGCGTTACGTGGCTTGACGGAAATGTGATTTTTATCTTAGACTGGACCAACGTAAGGATATTCTCAATATGAGAACAATACATAAATTTGTATCTACACTCTTACCACACTTTTTTACTATGCACCAAACCAAAAATCATGCAGACAAACCGGTGCCTTTGACAAATAACTAGTACAGAGAACGATTAGGGAGTAAAAGTTGATATCTTTGACACCTGTGACCGGTTGTTCGAAAGTGGCATCAATTTAACCCCGGGTTTGGGAAAATTTTTACATCTAGAAATATGTGGTCCAGTTCCTTTAAAGTATTGTTGCAAACCCCAAATTTTAGCCACAACCATTCTATAAGGAGGCAAGCCCAATCACGGGTTAAAATTAGCGCTAACTCGATTTCGAACAACAGGGCCCTGTGCGTTAAGAGGGAGCAACGGGCCGTATCGACTATTCCGCGTCATTACGTCATAATCTGCCGATATCTCGGTTTCAATTTAAAGAACCCCAAGTTTGAATCAAAGCGACACAGTACCATAGTTGATAAAGGATCACAAAAATGTTGACAAGTTTCTCAATTAACTTAGAAGGAAAAGAGATGAGGCGTGTTGTTGAATTTGAAGGCATTTTTATTGAACTTTAGCTAAGTTTTTAAAAAAAACTTATTTAATAGACGAACACCAGCTCGTATGCTATCCGGAGGTGTCCTTTGCTCACTTAGGAACAGTGTTTGTTGCGTTCTAATAACTCTGTTACCTCCTCTCCAATCCCCCCAGTCACAACCAAAATATGACCTGTTGCTCCCCTTTAAGTGCTACTTTTATAAAGGGGTTTGTATGTTGATTATAGTTCGCACAAATGTTTGTGAACTGGTTCCAGATGATCACGATTTGCGCGCGCAATGCATTACTCGTCAAAATTAGGCGGTCCTTGACCCAGGCTCTAACTGTCCGGCAGGCGCGTGAATTTTCAATTTTCAACTTTACAGTTTATTTTGCTGAGAATTTGATTCCCACATAATAAAAAAAAAACTTGTAATGCATGGACCGCCGATCAAAACGACTTCGCGCGCTCTGATTGGCTACTGAAGGCTGAGCTGTCAAATCGAAACCATCTGGGCCCAGTTGTTCAAAGCCCGATTAGCGCCAATCCTGGGATAACTCTATAAGTTTATTAAGAGTTAACCAAGGATTGGTACTAATCGGGCTTTGAACAACAGGGCCCTGGTATAAAAAGGCATTTATTTTTATCGGTAACGTTGAAAATAGTTTAAATCTTGCAAGTTTAGTACTAGCTGTAGTTGCGCTACAGTGCATGCGCAGAAGAGAAACCGTTACACAGCTGCCTCCTGTTCGCTAGTGATATCAAGAGCTGGGTCCAGCCTCCTCGCAATCAAGTGAAGCAACTTGGTTTGGGAATCTACTGATGCTTGCAGCGCTTTTGTACGTTCCTTCTGCTTTCGCAGCTCGGTTTTAATTTCCTTGAGATTTTCTTCCTCCGTGCAGTCCGTGCTGCCTTCACCGCCGCTGACCAGCTGTTCTATGAATCCTGTGTTCAGTGTCATAGACATGTCGGAGAATCGCCACCTGGGGGAAGCAAAAGAGGCAAACAGGTGTTCAAGGTTACTGTCAAAAAAACTAGAATGGGGAGGGGGGTCGTTTGGTGCGAAAGAAACCTGTTTTCGTCCAAGATGGGAGCAAGTTTTGCTGAAAAGGTCACAGAAATACTTGCATTGTCTAAGAAAAATTGACTAACTTGCGACATGATTGAAAATCCGTTTCCTTGATTTTTTTATCAGGTAACACGAACTGGAGAAGCAAATGTTCAGATGCCTTTTGCATAAATCACCCCCCCCCCATCCCCCCCGG
>JAOBYE010721379.1:0-10506 GCA_025403585.1 Parazoanthus swiftii
CAACGACGATTTTCCGCGCAACAATGTTGCGTTGAAAATCGTTCCCATGTAACATGTCACCGGGAACGATTTTCGGCGCAGCACGGGGCCCGGCAACATGTTGCGAGTTTTTGAATTGGTTTCACTGAAAAACTTGCAATGCAACATGCAACATTGTTGCGCGGAAAATCGTCGTTGCAAGTTGACTCGTGTAACACGGCCTTAAGAGATGCTGGTCCACAGACACACATAGTCAACTTAAATACCCCTGAAATGAAAAGGAGCCTTTTGAGAATATTCTAGGCTGAGGTCTTGAAACAACACGCTGTTTACCCTTAGGGCAAATACAGCGCGTGTGCTCATAACATTTGAGTGTATACGTCCACTGTAATTACGGAAATTATCTCACACCGAGATCGTTTCCTTCAAAACGGAGACATATTGTCTAGCTTGAGCTATACACTCTTAGCTACTCTTTGTTTCATAATAACCTTGTTTATAAAAACGTGAGGTTGAGATTTGCCCAAAAATTTAAGAAAATGAAAGTATCCTCAGACTCAGCCAAAATTTTATATGTTTTTACAAAAAAGAAAAAGAGTGCTTTCCTTAAAGTTTTGATTATCGGTGTTGTAGTTTTTATATAAAAAAGTAGTTTAGGGCATTGCTGTTAATGAGATCCTGACTAAAACTGTTTATATTTAAATGAGTTTAGATGCAGAAACCTATCTAATTCGTTTCCGAAACTCAGTTTTTCAGAACATACACGTTTCCAGTTTAGTATACTTTTTTGTTATCATAGTTTCAAATAATCGCGCTCCGCAATTGCCAGCTCCTAAGCTTACGACAAGTTGCCGTGAACTTGCAAGGAAACGTATTCTTAATTTTCCATTGTGATCGTTGAATAGCTCTTGCACAGCGAACTTCAACTGATAGAACTGACTGATTGTGAATCTCATCAAGCTTCAAAAGGAGTGTACAAAGCTGTTTTCTCTTACTAAATAGGTAGAAAGAACCGTGACAGTGCACATTTCTTCGTTCAATGTATGTGTGAGCACAAATGTTTTTGCTGGTTAGTTGATCATATTAATTTCAAATCTTTTTGGTGTTTTGTGCACCGCCAAGGCCAACGAACAAAAGAGATAGAGAAAAAATAAAATAACAAGAAACGGCCGATTTTCATAACCATTTTGCTCTATTAACTATGAGCGAACTAAAATAAATTTAATGTCAAACTTTACATACTCTTCTTTTACATACAAACCGTTTGGCAAAAAGCTAGGCTGAAAAAGTCCAAAATTTAGGAACATGTTGGCAACAACTTATGCCAAGTAATTAATGAATCTACTTGCATCACTCAACACTCGATCTTATGATGACAAACGGTCCTGACTACTTCGTTAATTCTGGAACCTAATTCCACCTGCTAATTGGTCATTTTACAAATTTGAATATTGTTTTGTCACCGATACCTAAATGGTATAAGAGCTTTGTTTGGATGTTTAACGGATTAACTGAGACTGACATTGATCGACTATTTTCAGATCTATCAAATATTGATCGGGATTAGAAAGATTTTTATTTGACAGATGTTAACAAGACTATCTTTCGAAAAGTTATCCATGCTAATACACCAAACAGGATCGTTACTTTTCAACCTTTGGATAAGCCCTGCATGGATGAATGGGGCAGTTCGAAAAGCAATAAACTCGCCTACTTAAACGTTTTAACAAAAGCAAAACACGATCTGCGTAGGGAAAATATCGAAAGCAACGTGACTTAACAATCCCGTTGATCCGCAAAAACTATGCAAAAAATTTTAAAGACGTAAATACAAAAATACGAGATCCCTTCACGGACCTAAGAGGTGGTGTGGTAGTGTGAAAGCCTTGTGAGGCCAGAAATTGCATTCTTCTGTGCAAACTATTGTTTATGGAGCTTATCTCATATCCGATGCCAAAGAAAAATCCGTAATTTTTAACGAATATTTTTGTAGTCTAAGTAAATTGACGATAAACCGGCATCCCTCCCAACAGAGATAACTCGTTTTCAAAACGATGTCAGCTTATCGGAAGGCCGCACTACCGAAAGTGGGGTGTTAGATTTACTAAAAAGTGCTGAGGTTGGCAAGGCTTGCGAGTCAGACGGCATTGGAAATCAAATACTTAATCTATGTGCTGATGGCATCTCAAGCTCTTGTTCAGAATTGATAAGCCCTTCTTTGTCGGAAGGAAAATTCCCTGATATTTGGAAGCTTGCAAATGTTAAGCCAGTTGTAAAAAAGATGACCGACAATCAAGATTCTATTCAAGGTCACAGAGAAAACTTTTTTTACTCGAACTTATTTTATCTTATTGGGAATAGATTATTTGAATCCCTTGGAATCAGGTTTTTGCCCAGGAGATTCAACAGTAAACTACTTTGGTTCGCAAGACCTACGACGCCTTTGAATTAAGCAAAGAAGTTCGATATTCAGTCTTGACATGACAATTTTAGTTTGGCTTAAGTGTCTGGTTTTTAAAAAATGATTGAATTCCCAGGCGTCCGCGGTTCTCTGCTAAAATGGTTTGAAAGTTCTCTGAATATTCGAAAGCAACGAGTTGTTTTAGATGCATGGCCAGACTTTCTGTTGGCGTACCTTTGAGGCAGGCGTTCACCAAGGTTTTGTGCAAGGACCTCTGTTTTTTTAAATTTACATCAATATCACTATGAAAATACACTCGAAAATTAGAAAATGTCTTAAGCTCTCCAGTGGTATATAGGTTTATAGGGATTTGACGTTCGTCAAGCGAGTTATTGGGCAAAAACTAGAGGTTCCCCGCAAGTGTACATGTTCAGTAACCTCAACCAAACTCGGTGAAACCCCATCGCTGGTCCGCTCATTACACCACTCCCCCCCCCCTTCCTCCCTAAAAGAAAGCTGCAGTGAAAAGAAAAGAGTAAACAAACAGTCAGCCATACCCCTACTCCTTCTAGTCCTTCTACCCTCTCACTCACCCCCACCCACTTACAAGAAAATATTTATTGGCAAAACTTACAAGACCAATCTAAAGACTATAAGAGGGTCGGAAAGTTTCTTAATTTAACTATAAAGTGTTTTTTTCTAGTATCTCTGGTTGACTCCAACGAGAACTTTATCTGTAAATTCAAAGTAATTAAGAAAACAGAGATCTCTTATGCATGTTCGTAGTCATAATCTGAAAGCAGGGCCAATACAATTACGTCATTTTGAGGAAGGTTAAATGGCAATATTTCGGGTTTATAATGTGCAATTTACTTGTTGGAATGCTGGAAGATTTTAGTACTACTACCTCCGAGATTAAAATCTATTGATTTGATGTTTAACATCTGTTCTGTATAGCCGAGCCTTAAGTTGGAAAGCGATTTGAAAGCTAAAACTAGAGACTGTAGCCGATGCCTTTGTTTGATGGATTGGAGACTCTAGACAGAAGTAATGCTTTGGTGTGAATCCGATCTAGAAAGACTAGCCGGGTAAGGTTCCAAGACCATAACAAGTTGCGTTTTTTATTTAATTTGATTCTAATCAAACACTTTTCGTTTTGTAAGGTGTATTTATTTTCTTTGTGAATAGGACATGGTAAATTTCTACTAAAACAATTACATCAATCGGTACTGTTTTCTATAAGTGACATATAGCTAACCAAGCTTCTTATTGTTGAAATGGCGCTAATAGAAAATGAAAGCTCGTGTTCCATTTGCTAGTTCGACTATATGTACTTTTTATACTAAGAAACGACAAAATGTTTCATTTACCAGTTTGAGAATACATGCCGAGAGTGTGTGTGTGTGCTTGTAAGTGAGTTAGTGCATAAGCGACTTTGCTGCGTGCGAGAGATATATTCCCTCAGTACCAGATGAATAATAGTTACCTTGCTGCATTCGTAGCTAATACCTGTCACAGCTAAACATTTGGAAATAACTGTCAAAAACTACATCTTTTGAATTAGGCCGTATTCTGTTATGCTCGGCGCAATACTCCAATCCATAAAAAAAAAACTAATTTGGAACCAAACAAACTTTTGTTCATAACTATAAATCACTGACATTAGTCCTTTAAGCCGGATCCGATCGTAGCTGTTCGTTCATCTTCGACCTGCCAGTACACGGGTTCACATGTCTACGTTTTTGGTGGAATATTTGGTAACATCAGTGACGTCATCCACGGTAACATCTGGTCTCTGTGACGTAACAGACATACACACAAGGCTGTTGTATTTGGTTACCTTGTCTCTGGTATGTGGCACCTTGTAAGGATTTCTTATGCTGTTGCCGCGAGAAAGAGATCCAGTTTGTGAAAAAGGGTTTGAGTTAGTGCTGTTGCTGCGTTTAACATGACAGTAGCAAAGATATCTGTAGTATCCACGGCGGAAATGCCTTGTGAATGAGCCATACACAATTGGGTTCACACAGCTGTGGAACACGGCAATAATGTCGGAAAAAGTGAAGATGACAATGGCGACTTGTCGGGCTTCCATATCGCCAAAATCCATCGCCATCCAGGCGATTTGAGTAGGAAATGTGCAGAGAACAAAGAGAAAAACAATTGCTGCAATTGTCCTTACAACCTGTCTGTTTTCAGTTCTGCTACAATCTGTCGTTACACGCCCCCTTCTTGTGATTGATGCTCTGTGGACAGTAGATTTGCTGAGATCCCGCCAGATCAGAAAGTAAGCCCCCGATATTATGAACAGCGGTATTGCACATTGCAACACAAACAAAGCAGCGGTATAGATTTTCTTCATCTGCAGACTTGGAAACTGCTCCATACACATCTCGTGTTTGGGATCAAGTTTGGTGAAGACCATGAGTGGAATTGTCATCGTGACTGAGGAAATCCAGATAAGCACAATCCAAATGTAGGTGTATATTCTTCTAGTCGGTGCCATGAACGGTTTCACAATATGTCGACAGCGGTGAACGGACATGGCGGTCATAGTGAAAATACTTGTCGAGAAGGTCAGCGAAGACATTGGATGAATGAGGGTACATAATGCCGCAAAGTGCACCTTTTGGCTGCACGTGAGATAAGCGTACAATCGTGTTGGTAGAAAAAACAGAAGCAATGCCAAGTCAGATATTGCTAAATTGGCAATGAAGATGTCGTTTTCAGTTCTCTTTCTCTTTCGTTTCACGATGATGAGAAGGGCGAGAATATTACCAACAAGACCGACTACAAGGGTGATAAAGTACATTATCACATTGGCCAACCAAATGTCTTTGGGTATTGGGCAGTGGAACGTTGATGAGTTTCCAGCAAAGTCTGTGACGTTACTCATCTTTAGTCGCGAATTTCTAACGCTTAACGGGGAGCAGCAATTTTTTCGTACCTTTTTATAAATGGTTGTGTTTTTGTTTTTAATTTATTGGACACAGGTTGAAGGCTTATTAGCAGACCTGATATCCTTTCCACGTGCGTACGTTTTTGTTCACTCTACCTGTATGTTGCCTCCAGTTGTTGAGCTCAAAACCTGCGAGAAAAAAAAATTCAAAGCCTGAATATAGTTTTCTGAATCACGAATAAGTTACTGAAATTAGTTGCCGTATAGAATCAGATCTAGCTAAATACAGTAAGTAGGTTTTAGAAAGGGATTGTTTGGGATAATACTCACTCAGAGTTTATTAACATTATCATTATAGATGATCGCAGAGATGACTCGTCGTCTGTTTTGAGCTCCACAAAATAGTAGAAAATACTAGAGCTATTGATATTTCCCAAGCCCATTATTTAGATGAAACTTTCTAAAAGATTAGAAATTAAATGAAATTTAATTGAAAATCATGGTCTAGCTGATTAACATGCAAACTATAAGAACTTATGACTGAATTGAATGCAAATATTTTAATCTGCATCTGCGGCCAAAACCCTGCGAGGCAACGTTTTCTTACGGCAGTACGTGTAATATCAAGGAGTTGTATTTGTTTTGGCTAATACACAGAAATAAAATTTCAACAGTAAGAAAGTGGCTCATCGTAGTTTACTTGTAGTAGTAGCAGAAAGAAACAATAGTTGCCCACATACACATTTAAAGATAAATTAACTAGCCGATATATAATTCGCTTGCATTTTCCAATTCTCCATTTTGAAAATTTGATATCTTGAAGCTCAAACCTAAATACAATTTGAATGGAATCTTGATTTTCTGTTGTGCCTTACTTTACTAGAAGCAGCTCCAAAGGAACTTGTTTAAAAACTTCTTCCATTGACTAAAGTTGTAGTTTGGGCACTGTTTGAAGACAACGACAAGTGGAGCTTTCTTCAAACGTCAATACCAAAAAGCTCACTCAAAGACAACACTAAAAGGTATTAATCAATTGCTTAGTTCTGTGAGAGTTTCGACCCCGAGGTTCATGACAACTTTAATCAGTAATAGAAATCAAGGAGGAATACCTTCCGCTACTTTCGACTTATACGGTTTCAATTTTTATCATTTACATGAAAATTGGGGCAAACAATAATTGCAGTCTCCTCCTCAACATGTCGTTTTATTCATGTCGTTTTATGTTATTGTTTTTTCCACCTGCGTGTAAAGCGATGCCAAGTCGGTAATACATTAACAATACAAAACCCGAAATACAGGCATATTAAGTTCTTCGTTCTTAAAGTAAAAGAGTTTGTATAAATATAATTTTAACTATTTTGGCGAAGATGAAATAAAATGAGAAAGTACGCTTCGTTTTATTAGTGTAAGGACTTTCACCTAAGTTTTGCGTGTTTAGTAAACATCCCAATTTTCTTTCAGTCCGCAGTTTGTATCCGTTCAAACTCTTGAAACACGACAGCTTTCTTAATTTTTGATACATTAAAAAAACTGTCTCATTACTCACTTTCAGACTCTTTTTCAGTATTGATATCGCAAATAACATATCTGCAGTGAAAAAATCTTGTGTACCTTTAATATGATAGTTTAGTAGTTTTAGTTTTGCAGCTCTATTATTTTACTTCAATATTAATACAATTAACTTCAGAGTTGTGACTTTGAGTGGTTGTTTTCAAAGGAAGCAAAATGGCCTGAGATGATATGCTAAGACTGATAAGCTTAAAAATTATGAAAACTCGTAAAATAATGATAACGGTTTAACAACTGATTGACGGCTACAAGAGTAAGACACTTTCGCAGTCATGCGCATTACATGTTCAGTTTTCAGCTGGTGGGCCAATATAATTTGCAAACATGGAAAATTGGATGAAAGAGGTAAAAACATCGATAATTTCTGGAAGAACCTAGATAAGCGATATAACTTCGGAAATGTCAAAGTATAGTGCGAACTGCAAGGTTGTCGCGTTACTTTGCTCGTTGCATAATTGTGAAACTGGATTATAGCAAGTTTGCTGAAACTGGATTGTCTATTGCCAGTGACATGTCAATAAGGCGTAACTAAGGCTGTATATTTTGGTAATATGTTCTATTCGCTTCCCAACGAATTGATAATATAAATATATGTGGCAGTCTTACAAACAAAACAAATAATGAACGAACGAATGCAAACTTACCTGAGACCGCACTCTCAAACTAAAACACACCCAACATTTGTTCAGTCTTAAGCTATACTGTTTGCAATGGCTTCAACACATCACAAATCTTGAATCAGGGATAGGGGAAATGTAGTACCCGCTGAGTTGTAGGCCTGCAGAAACGGAGATTCTTAACTTTATAATGAAGCACCCTTAGCGAATAGGATATGAAGTGGACTCGTGGAGCGACGCTTTTTTAGATCATGTGAAGCTTCCTCGAAAAGATCACAACATGACAAGTGATTCAAAGACTTGGATTGAAAGACTGTTAATATTCGGAAGTAGCTTACAAAAACCGCAGAGGGTGGAATATCAAGGGAAATTGGCGGGGGAAGTCACCGGACGAACAGACAACCTTTGCTTACCTTTCCTATTTGGTATATTTACATTATGATGGTAATTACTGCAAAACAAATAACCTCAAACAGCGCAGCCAAAACGAAACTAATTTGATTTTTAGGTAAGCAGTATTAATATCGCAGAAAAAACCTAACATCTTCTTTTTTTCATTGGATACACCTTCTTTCGAAGTTCGACCACAGCTGATTTCAAGCAACTCAAACCGTTGGGATCGAGGCGGGAGAAAAAAACATCCAATCTAACATTTCGCTCTTGGCATAACGCAGTCGTAATAAACTGCAATCGCTTGAGGCCTCCGAACTGCAAGGCCAAAAACAACGTTTGACAACTGTTTGCCACCACGGCGGCAAAGAAGTCTGATAACTTTTAAATGAAAAATTACTAAAAAACGCATATTCAAGGCAGTTTCCAAACAATTTTAGGTCGCTTAAACTTTTGTTGTTTTAGATATTAGATTTTAGGCATTATAAAAAGCATAATTGGTCTGTTTGTAACTGTATTTTTATCATCGATGTAGTGAAAGTTTTTGCTTACTTTACTTGTTACTTCGCTAGGTGCACTTGATGAAACTTTTAACTTGCGCGAAGAAAATACTGAACATTATTATTATTATTATTATTATTATTATTATTATTATTATTATTATTACTATTGCTAGTAGGTAAAGCGTCTGATTTTGCAGGCTCATCAGAACTTTGCTATGTCGAACTACCTTCCGCTAACTCTAAGTATTTTTTTCTATTCAAATAATTTTTTGCTCTATGTCTTGACAACTCAAACTGTTCTTTGTTTTTCTTGACAGCTTTGCAAACACGTTACTCGTGAAGTCGCTCAACTCACCAAAGTTTTAGTTTTTGTTTAACCCACGGGAAAGATGAATTTAAAAATGAAATTGATTTAAAACGAATGATATAAATTGCACAGACAATTTACGATTATCAGTATATTACACATAACAGAGGAAGCCTAAACTTTTAGTTTGAGTGCTCAGACAGATATTGTTGGCTTAATGGGACATGAACTACTTCCGGGGAACACACGCACCAACACTCTCCAGGGATCAAAAGACCAGCCGCACCAATGCCTCCAATTTTTTGAACTTTTAAGGGAAAGAGCGGGCGACGGAAAAAAAGAAAAAATGAGCCCCGGGTACTACGGGATATTTGGATACGCCGGTCGAGGGGCGAAACGGAACGAAATTGTTTTTAAGTTCCACTTGTATGGACCGTCGTCTACAGAGGACTGACCCGTCAAGCTAATGACGTGTTCGATTTATCGTCATTATCTGGATATGTACTTTTACTAGTTTTCTACTACTTTAGAAAAAGAATCCACGAGATTCTTCTGTTTTGAGTTTTAACAATTTATCATTATCTCAACATGGAAACACAAAAACATGATTAATGAACAATTTAGCTTGAATAGTTGTACCAAACTTATTGCTTTTGAGTTTTTGTTGGGGAAGTTGAAACTTAACATTTTAACATGTGATGAATTCGTCCCTCGAGTTACTCGAGGATGGAATGAGACTATTTAATTGTTTTTTGTCGTTCCATTTTAGCACCCACAAAAAACCAAAGAAAGCAATACCCCAAATGAAAAAATACCCTCATTTATACTCATAAGATTCATCTCCGTTTAAACTTAACTACATTGTTATGCTAACATCAAGTGATGGCATTACGTTATCAAACGTCTCAAGTATTTCGCAACATGAGGGAATGGGGCGACAAACAAAATCATCCCGAGTTCATACAAATCGTTGTAAACAGCAGTGGTGAAGTTTTCTTGTATATTTCAGGTCACATGCAGCTAAGCACATTTTCAATGGTTATTATTGTTATATCTTCTTTAACGGTTACCTGTATTTGAACTATGTAAAAATAAATGTCTAAATAAGCACAAATTGTAAATTGTAAACTTATTAATCATTTAAAAGACAACCGTAGGAAAAAGTTTTGACTATTTGCCGCTTTCTTATGCCGCGAAAGCACTCTCGAACGACAAATTTGACAACTAAACTGATTAAAATCTCCTGCATCCACAAAAAAAATCCCTGATAATAGCCGCAATTTGATTAAAACCACAAAATCGAATTCTTCAGGTAAGTTCAGGTTCCAAAAATACGTAGTATTTCAGAAACTGACACCAATGTTTCACTTCACAATCAACTTGTGGGGGCTTCAATAACTTTGGTTAACTAGGTCCAGCCCCTTACGATTTGAAATTCGGCAAAAGTACTAGTCTTGCAGAAACACAGCCAGTAGTTAATAAAAGAAGCAAATTTTCTAAACAGCGAGCAGCCGTGTAGTGCCACGTACTCGCCTAAGAGGTCGCATGGGACATGTTGACATAAAATACTGATTACAATCACACTATAAACATGTGCCAAACAGCCGGTTACTTTTTACTGATAAAAATACCTCAGAAAGACCACGCGGAATGTTCCTAGAACGTTCCTGCCGTCTGACCTAAATAGTATTTGAGTATAAGGTTCAAATGCTGTAAAAACCCACGTTAATGTCAAGATCCTGGACAATGGTAGATCAATGGTAACTCGGAATTTTATTAGATAAATTAGAAGCGTATGGAATAAGGGGAATACCACTCAACTGGTTCGTTAATTATTTAACAGA
>JAOBYE010721390.1:0-10505 GCA_025403585.1 Parazoanthus swiftii
ACTACTACTACTACTACTACTACTACTACTACTACTACTACTACTACTACTACTACTACTACCACTACTACTACTACCACTACTGCTGCTACTGCTACTGCTACTGCTACTGCTACTACTTCTACTACTACTTCTATTTGCTATTTTAATACTGCTGCTACTACAGCAATACTATTAACAATAATACTATTAACAATAATAATGATAATAGTTAAATGAAGTAGATAACGGCTAATTTTTAAAATCCTAACATTTTGGACTGAGTCATCATCAGGAGTATAAATCATACCTCAAAAAACTTACGAATAAATTTCACATCCATTTTATTGTTTATAACTATTCTGTAGAATGTACTTCTCTGCCCAACTGTGCGGAATGTCCCTGGTTTTGGTCCTGTAAAAGATGCGATCCTGGCTTTGTTTTGTACAAGAGGAATTTATGGTCTGAGTGCTTGAAAACATGTCCCAGACTTTACCATCCCGTGCTTGACGTCGACAACAAGACCTTAGTTTGCAAGTACAAACCAGGTAAATGACTTTAGTCCAAATTAACGATAGGGGCTACTTCAACTTGTTTTATTAGCAATCTGCCTTAAAGGGTGGCAAAAAATGGTTAAGGAAAAAAAATATATATATATATATATTTGTATTTAAACTGTAATTCGATCTTGCGTTTCTGGAAATGGTTCATAATTAAGGACAGAAAATAATCTCTTAACTCTTCAAATTGAAGATGAACTTGATGTGCATGCTTGATATATTCATCCCTCCACCGAGGAGAGAAACCAAGTTTGGTTTAACCTTAAGCACTCCGATGCGTCTATTTTGCTAATTAACATTAATAGCACACCAATGAAAGCTGTAACATCAATCATTTTCGAATAACAGTACCTGGCACTTGTAACACTCCCCAGCCTAGAATCCCCAAACCGAAAAAATCAAGGTTAAAGAAATACTAGATAGTATTATTCTTTTTGTCTGTAAAAATATTGATATGGAACACGAATCTTCAGATCTCTAAGATTTTCTTATCAGTGCTTTCGGTATTCTTGCACCTATCGATCCTTTTTGAGTTCAAATAAGTAGCACTCTTTGTCTGTTGGAATGGATGCCCCGTCTTGTCTTGCTATTAACATTTCAGTTCAACATTCTTCAGAGATGGCGTTGAAGAAAAATTCAAATTGGAAGTCGATAAAAAGCTGTAATGTCACCGCTCTATTAGATCACCTTATATTAACCAGAATTACTAAGATAAATGTGCATACATTTCTTTTGAAACTTATGAAGTATATACTATCAAATTTATTTCATACAAATATGTGAATCGGATACATTTTAACTAATATTTGTTTTCGAAATGATCCAAAGACTATTTATTTTACTCTAGCTGTTTTTTATCGCGATTTCAATTTCTATCTTCTTTTTAACTGATTCGTTTTACAGCAGTCATTGTGATTCTTTCATCGTTTCATACAACTGTTACCTCACATTTAAAAAGGACATTGTTAAGAAGCTTTGCATCGTTTTCTTTTCAGCGCCACCCTCCAATGCTTGCACTCTCAAATCGTGTTCACACCCCCATGCTTCCTGCAGAGAGCGTAATGGCGTGGCTGAGTGCGTGTGTGATCGACAGTGTGACAGGATGTACGATCCCGTATGTGCATCGGACGGTAAAACGTATAACAGCGAGTGCATGATGAAACTGCTAACCTGCGAGAAGAACGTGCTTGTAACTGTTGACTATCAAGGGGAATGCGGTAAGACTTATAATGTTATCTGCTTTTGCCTGACATTAAACACAATTCCGCAGATACCTGGTATTTGTTTCAGGGGCGTGGGGAGGAGGGTGAAGGAAGGGGACTATAGTGATTTGGGGTGGGTGGGAGGCAGTAGAGCAGGACAAAGCCCTGAACTTTAGCAGTTGGGAAATGAATTAATCAATTAATCATATGGTACTGAATTGCATTGCCCTATATTATGAAGATAATTCTCTATAGAGAAAGCAGGTTTAGGGAAAAATTCCACCTAAGCTTCAATGCCACTTCACTTCATTCAGCTTTTACACCCATATCGGTAATGTTTGTTACTTGTTGTTCGAAAAAGTGATATAACCCCTTAAATATTCAAGGGATAAATGTAAAAGCTTTCTATTTTGCTATGATCTCTTTTCAAACAATATCGTGACCTTTCATGATATTCACACACGAATTTACAGTATCTTCTGTTTCGAATAAATGTTTTGAGAGATGTTTTAATGTTGAAAGCTCGCATTTAGCTTATAAACTATTAATAATAACTCACACAATTTCCGAACATTAAAACCGTCAACACTACCAGGGGGGGGGGCACAACGGGCCTCGCAGCTGGTTTTCTAAGTTTTCTTTCCAATTGAGAAAAAAGAAAGAGTTTAGACAAAATCTGGTTTTCTTATCAGTGCTATTGGTAACCTTTCACTTGTAACTGCTGAACCTTTTTGCATTTAATTCAGTTCAAAAGAGGTGCAGTAATGTTTCGTTAAATATAAGAACGGATGTCTTATCGGTAAATGTGCAAGTAAGCCACGTTAACATTCAATTCAACATCCTTTAGAGACTTGTTAGCACTTATTGGGTCAAGCTTTTTTTCAATTGGTTCTAAGTTTGCTTTGTAAGGATTGGCATTGAAGTAAATCTTTGACAACGACAGTCTAAACAAGCTGTAATGTCACTGCACCATTGATCATCTTTTATTAACGAGAAGTACTAAGATGTATGTACTTTAAAATCTACTTGATACAATAATGAGTGAATCGAGCATATTTTAACTAAAACTTGTTTTTTAAATAATCCACATATTGTTACTTTTGCCTCATTCCTTATGGCTTTTTCAGTGTCCATCTTCCTTTTCACCAATTCTCTTCAGAAATCACTGTCACCCTTTTATCGTTTCATACATCTGTAATCTGCCCTCTGGCTTGTTATTTTAAGAACTTGTTAAGAAGCTTTGCATCGTTTTCTTTTCAGCACCACCCTCCAATACTTGCAATCTCAAGCCGTGTTCACATCCTTATGCTGCCTGCAGAGAGCGTAATGGCGTAGCTGAGTGCGTGTGTGATCGACAGTGTGACAGGATGTACGATCCCGTATGTGCATCGGACGGTAAAACGTATAACAGCGAGTGCATGATGAAACTGCTAACCTGCGAGAAGAACGTGCTTGTAACTGTTGACTATCAAGGGGAATGCGGTAAGACAGTTGTTCTTATTTTCCTTCGCCTCACATTAAGGTCCACTCTGCAGAAACCCTGTATGCATCTTAGGGGTGGAAGAAAGAGGATGGGGTGGAAGGAGGTGAGGTTTAGGGCAGGACCAAGACCTGAACACTAGCGAATGGGAAATGAGTCAGTTGCAAATTGATTAACTGTTTGTTGTTGATATTGATTCCCCTATACCATAAAAATATTGCTCAAAAAAAAAGGCTTGGTTGTGTTAATTTCTTGAAAATTCATTTCAACCTTTGGACCCATATCAATAATATATATTACTGCAAATTTTTAATAAATAAACCAACAATCACTCGATGATCACTAACGAGGATCTACAGGCAGTCTGGTTTTTATGTTCCCTTTGGAAACCAAAAACGCCCCATGGTATTAAGATACCTTTTGTAAAGCCAAATACAACACTTTCGATAATTTACATTTAATTGCACTGCAAGGTTTAAATGAAATCAAATAAGTTAATTTATAACTCCAAGCCTCGCTATTAAAATGGATTTTAAAACATCGAAAACTGTTTGTTGGGCCAAGAACTGTGAAATTCGAGTTTTTGGGGGTCAAATGAAAATCGTTCTGACAAAAGTTCTTATCTCTCCTTAACAGCTTCCGATATTGAATACCATCTCCAGACTCAACCTGCACAGAATTGTCAAGACGTCTGTCGGTCACACAACCTAGTCTGTGCGGCTGAGAACCACGGTTTTAGCAACGAAAATGTGCTAGAGTTCTTTAAAGAAGCCGGGGTATCATGTAAACCAGGTAGCAATGAATCGGACGTGTACCAGTGGGATGATAATCCATGCTATATTAAGGCGTCGGCGTTCAGGACGGAAAAATGGGCCGGAAGATGCGTTGGGTGGAAGGATATCCCCTCCAGAATTGACTGCTCTGGCGTTCCCCCAAGACCAACGATCCAGCGTTTATGTCCATGCAGTGAGTTGTTAGGGCAAACTCAAAATTGTCCCCTTCTCCCTTTCTTACTGTTGTATATGTATATATGTTTACTTCCCTACAGTTTCGATCAGAGGCGAGTCATATGACTACAGATTCTTTTTGTTTTATAAGAAACATTGCAATGTATCTATAACAGCTGCCTGCTTATCTTGAATTAAGACTGAACAATCGTTTACTTCAGTTTGGTATTCGGAAGCCTTGCTAAGAAATTCACATACCGCTTTTAGTTTAAAAACAAATCTGTTGAGAAACTGGGAAATAGTAATTGGACTTTAGTTTTGCTTTTGTTTTTGCTTTTTTTTCTGTTTGTCTGATTAAAACAGACAAACAGAAAAGCACACAAGCAAAGGAAACAGACAAACAGAGAAACAAACAATCAAAAAGACATAAACCATTGAAGAATAGTAAATACTTTCCACATTGATAGGTTCATTTGTACTGTTAACTATTTAAGTACCGCCGTGATAAAGCAATAACATCTAGTAGACGTGCATAAAAAGAACAATAGATGCATTGCATAAAAAGAAATACATACGTTTTCCCCATCAATGTTCACTAGTTTTGATCAACTCTCTCGCTGCCTATAGTTAATTATGCTACTTTAATTAGCAAATAAATGAACTCACGAGGAAAAAAGAAATTACATAATTAAATAAGTAACTAAGTAAATTAATAAACACGATAAATAATCAAATAATAACACGACAATTGGCAGCTAAACATAGTAAGTTTAAACTGATGTTTCATAAAATCAACATAATGCTTATTCCAGACAGACAAAACAGTACGAAAATCATTTACAGAAAAATATGTGAGTAAAAAGTTATTTATATTTTCTATAAAAGCAATATATATTCTTTTGTACATGAATCCCTTAAAGTACACAGTAATATTTAATCTTTAAGGCCTGTGTACAACCAAACTAATAAAATTAAAACATAATTATGGCGAACATGTTGTCAAACGAAATTGCTATCGCAGAATTTAATGAGCTAAGCTAGCCCAAACTAGTCAAGGTCAAATATCCAGCTTTTAATTGTGACCGTTTTGAAAACTATGGTGGGAAGGGTTCGGCTTACCTATCCCCTGGTCCAAATTACAATTACTGTGTAACCTGGAGTTTAGTGAAAAAAATGCTACAATTATAGGCTTGCACGTATGTGAAGTGAATTATTCTCAAAATGAAAATATGAAACGTTCCTGCATGACTAAAGCAACCATTTAGTAAGACAATGTTTTGAATTTGATGTAAGATTCAATATGGAGTCATAGATTCAAGTCTTTGAAGACTAAAACTCTCTCCATTTGCAGAGTCTGATGTCGGGGCAACTCCGGAGACAACAACTGTACCAGAAACTCCCTACACCACCCCCGAGGAACCTTCAGTTAAACCAGAACCAACTTCCGAGCCAGAGCCTACAGGAAATCCTCCAACCCCCGAATGGCCTTAAATGGCTAACAATGGAGGGATCTTGAGAAAAAAAAATCTTTTTTTTTGTTAGAGTTTGGGTTTTAGCATTAATTGAGAAATAGATTAGAATATACATCAAAGAGATTGCTTCAGTAAAGCAGTTCTCATTTCGAACAATTCGACCACTTTGTGGAGCTTCGTTTCCATTCTGTGTAACATTATGCACCTGCATCCTTAGTAAGCTAGTTAATGGACAAGTGCTGGCGAGTGTAATGTTATATCTGAATAAAAAAACATAAACGGGAACAGTTTTTGTTGTTTTGCTTAAGTCCGTGTTCATTTCACAGAAAACAGTTGCTTGCAATCACATCTGGACAATTGGTCATTAACTTTACAATTAATTTTAATTATAAATCTGGTGGAGCATTACTACAACAGAAGATTTTACCGCTGTTTATGTTTTTGTTCTGTGAGGAAGATCTGATACTCTTTCATTTGAATGTTGTTAAGTTTTAAATTCCAATTTCAACTCCAAACAGAATGTAATTTGCTAGACGTTCCTGCTAAGCTATACCATAAAAGTATGGGGCACTACAACGAGTATCGATACGTCTCAACAATTATGTCCGATTCTGCCGATTTCTTGGTTTGAATTAAAGAAATTAGAATTTTGAATCATTAAAGGCACAAGAATGTAGTTGGTAAAAAATCACAGTTGTTTTGACTTTTTCAGATAAATTGCAGGGGAAATTATCTGAAAAAGTCAAATGCGGGGAAAGGTCATTTACTTTGCAAGAATGTTTAGGTTTTCCTTTAAAAAATAGGTAAGTTTAAAATTAACTTTTGGAGTTAACATTTAATGGACGAACGCCAGCGCGTACTCTATCCGAAGGCTGTCCCTTGTTTGCTTACGAACAGTGTTTGTTGCGTTCTTTGAACTGATCTCCGCCATCAACCCCCCATATCAACAAATATACAAATTGTTAGGCCTCATAAATATGTAATTTTGACTTTGAGACTTTAACACGTAAGTAAAAAGAAGCAAATAAATAAGCATACAAACAAAACTATTAAAAAAAATATACGATTTAGCAAGTGGAAATCATAGACCGAGTTTGTTTAGTTAGTCGGTTCTTTCAGTGGAAATGTTCAAGTTGTTTAAACTCCTTGGACTTCAAACTTGAAGTAAAACTTGCTTCAGTAATCGAAGTTGATTGTCTTGTCATGATCAATACAGAGAAGAGTAAGGAAGTATCAAACTCTAATCTTAGTTTGTTTGTAATCTGTTCAGTTGTGGAACTTAAGCATGCTATGCAAAAATTAAAGTTGAGGGACAACAGAAGTGACGGCTATAATTATTAGAAACTTTTTGTAACTTTCGCCCACTTGATACGGTTGCTAACTTTTCCTTCTTGTCGATTTTGTAACCTCGCTGTGGTTTTTACAATCAATTGTAATCTACTAAACACTCATCGGAGGTAAAAGCTTTAAAACCCCTTGTCAGACTTTTTAACTTCAAACCCAATTGCAACAATCAAGAATTATGAGCAACTGACACCAAAAAAAAAACCCTTCAAAATGATGAGTTGAGTGATTTTCAGTTTCTTCGTCCAGAGTTAGTAGCAGGCGGTTGAAGATGGGAATAAAGTTTTAGAACTTGCCTTCTGTAATTTTAAGATGTCTGTGAAACTGTTCTGATCAAAGTTCTCCCGTCACTTCCTTGCGCTTATACATTTGACAGTGACAAAGCAATATCGCGTGGGTACGCTCCGGCAGCTGCACGGCATGTCGTGTGCATATGTAAGAGACAGTATCAGTTTGTTTCATACACAGCTGTGATTTATATCCTAAAAATAAGGCTCGACACAGTTGGGTATAAAATCCCTCGTTTTAGCTGTCTGACGCACTATGTCTAATCCTCGAACAGCCTGGACGATTTTATCATTAAAACTTAACAACTCCCTACAATTAAACACAACCAAATTGTCTTACAGTACCTGTAGTGCAATGGGTTCGTCTATCTTCCGACTTACAGTTTCAGGTGTCCGGAAATGTGTAGTCGTCTTCAGAGGGGTCCGAAGATGTCACGAGGTGTCTTGGGTGTCCAAGAGTTGTCTCGAAAATTGCTCATACACTCGAAATTCACGAGATGCATAGTTTAAGAGGTGTCTATAGAAGGTTCTGATTGTCTACAACACATTCAAGATGCGTCTTAGAGGTAATCTAGAGGTTTACACATCCTGTTACGTTAGTAACTGGATACAATCATGTTCGCCTTTCGTTTCTATAACTTGGGTGTAACATTGTTTGAGATGAAGTCCATAACATATTCAAGAATAAGCTGTGTGTATATGTTACAGGAGCGACTCAAACGAGGCCTGCTCACAATATTCAAATTCGAAGCTAAGAATGATACCCGTTATCAAACAATCGTATGCATGTGCTTCAATCCCATTCTCTACGTATTAATCGGTTATATTCTAAATCCAATGTAATGGAAATCACTTCCGAAAGGGAACTACTTGAAAATGTCTCCTAACTACTGAACTTAACAAGCCCACGACAGGAGCGGCGGCACTTACACAAGGCAAAAGACCGCACGTAACGTGAAAGACCTGGCACGCGACAGAGAGCAACTTGATTAATTATAAAAACGCCATGGGGTAAATAGCATATCGTGAAAGTACAACACTTTGAACGATAAAAAGTGTCAACTGTCTGATCTCAGCTAGTTGTATAATACTGAATTGCGAACAGATCCATACCAAATTTCAGACCAACATACCAGAATATGTACTCAATTTAGACTGAAAATGACAAAACATATACCCACCTTCAGACCATAACAATTCGAAAACCCTACCGTTTGGCACACACATGTCTATATTGCTCACGCGAGGGTGTACCCTGGCTCCCGGATCTAAAGTATGCTTGAGCTAGTGTTTTCCCTTAACGATAAAAAAAAAGTATAGAGTAATTGCTTAGAGCGTGTTAAATGTTGTATTGAACGAGACCTGCAGTAGCGATTGAAAACAATAGCCTACGGAAAGGCTTAACCAATGTCGGAGTGGACAAGTACTGAACTTTCTCCGGCCTTGCGACTTCCGAGCATAAAAATACACATTACATTCAGCTAAAACCAAATAGCAGTCAAAACTTTAGGTCTTGAATTAGTTTTTTTGATTTAAAAGTCTATGTTTCAGAAGTGATTTCATTGCTAACTTGATACATGCAATTAACAATAACAAAAAGAAAAATAACAATAATATTGATAATAATAATAATAATAATAATAATAATGATAATGATTATAATAATAAACACTCCCAATATTTTTCAGGCTTGCTTATATATACATTTTGTTATATTACTTTATCTTAAAATGATTTATTTAAATTCAATTACTTATCTTAAACAAACTCACCAGTTTAGAAAATTAGCCCAAATATATATCTACTACATCCAAAAGTCAAAACTCGCAGAACCTGAAAACAATACTTTTACTTTTAGCTTAAACAAGCGCGTTGATCTGTACTTTCCTCCGTCAACCGAGTGAAATCTGTCACACGTCCAAAATGACGCTTTAGAAGACACAGTGAAACGTGTTTCCGAAAAACACACTGTTGCTCAAAAGTTGCCGAGCAATTTGTAGACAGGTTTATCACAAACCACAGTCAAATATCACAATATTAATATTCTATGGAGAGGAAGTTTCTGTCAAAGCCCTTGTCCTAGTTTTAATTTACAAATCTGTTTCGTCAAACATTACCTGTAGAAAGAATGTTTGCTACGGACTAAATACAGTATATGAAGGTTCCTCGTAAAGAACGGATATATTACTTTTTAAAGTATATCTTCATTAGAGACATGCGCATAAGCTGAAGAAAAGGAAGGAGACGTTGAGTGTACAGCAGCAGCATCCGTTTGTTGCGACTACTCGTGAGAGTGCACGAAAAGTCTGGTACATTTTATTTTTATTAGATATGGTATCGACTAGCAAGTTGTTTGCTGTTATTTATTGCTCAGGCCGGAGGTGATCTCCCAGTGACTACGCATGGCTGAACTTTTCGAGAAAACTCTTAGATATATATCGCATAGCGGAACGACTCGCCATCACGGGCCAAAATATAATGCAAGTAATCCACCGCCCTATTAGGTCAAGCGTTACTTTCTTGTTAAGACAAAGAGATAAAGTAATTGGATTCTGAAGTTGTGGGTTTTTGCTGTGTATATGTTCAATTTTAAAGTTGAAATTTTTATAGACGCATCTATATTAAAAAAAGACATTCATATATACTACCCGTGAAACGACTTTTACTATAGTCATGCCTGCAATGATGCTTAAATGGAGGAAACGCAGGTCTCAACGAATCAAAATTTTTTCATGCAAGTTAGTTTTAACCAGCTGACGCAAATCAGTTTTGTTAAAAGTCAGTAACGGAGCTGTGTTCTCCGTGAACGTGAAGGCTTGCTGCAGAATAGTGCCATTTGCATTGTTTCTAAAGGTTTTATGCATTATTTGCGGTGTAACAGTATTTACGGTTACCTGTAAGGCTCCGGCTTTTGAGGCGTTGAAATAATCACTTTGTGAACCTAGTTTTGAAATACGGAAATTGTTTGGCTGATTGGGAAAGTAATCAGCTTAGGGTGCAACTGACATTATATAAACGCATCCACTACCTGTGTGGCAATTGTCTGCACTCTTAACCAGCTAACCACACAATTTTACCTTGTAAGCTTCTTTGTGGTGAGTTGTTCAACAAAAATCTTAAGTGCACAGGAGTCCGTCATGAACAATATCATGCCGTCTATGTATGTATGTATGTATGTACGTACGTACGTACGTACGTACGTATGTATGTATGTATGTATGTATGTATGTATGT
>JAOBYE010721412.1:0-10505 GCA_025403585.1 Parazoanthus swiftii
GATTAGCCGTGGACGTTATGGCAAAATTTTAGCATTAAAGTAAACATAGCTTGACAAATTATGGGAGAGGGGGTTTCAGGATAATATCCATTTGACGTTATTTTTATTTTTTTTTTATGTGTCGACGCCCCCTAACGTTGTGCCAATTTAATCTTTTTTCCGTGTCCTTAGGTTTTGTGTGGCAATTTTTCAAGCCCAATCCCCTCTGAACCACTGGACAAACAACCTGTCATCTCAGTGGACACCGTCACTTTTTCATCACACACAGTAGATCTGAATGCAATGGTGAATTTGTGCTCAAAGATCTTAAGAGCGACCAGACTAACTGAGACATTGGTATGAACTGGTGCCTGCGTGTAGTGATAGCTGTGTTTTTTACTTTGATTGGAGTTAGTATCAGTCAGGTTCAGCTCTCGTATAGCAACTGGAAAGAAATCTTGAAGTTGGCGAGAGAACGCTGCGACAACACTTGCGTCAAACTAGGGCAATATTCTGAGGTAAGAATGAAAGCACGGTCCTCGCATTATAGCCATTTTTCTGAGCCGTAGACAAGTTTTGTGTCATCGGGTATACTGGTTTGCTGTTTCGGTGATTTTCTTTTTATTTCGTTAACTGACTACTCATGTCTCATGAACAAGAAGGTTTCGTCATGGTAGTGTCAGTCTTCGGTTGTATGTTATTGGAACCAACCCCTTGAGTAGATTTAATGTGGCCTTTTCACTCACGGTTTTTGTAAATTCGGTGCATGTTCATGGCTTTGAAATGCATGTCCAACGAACTGGATAAATCAGTGTCGTTTGACCTAAGTCCTTTGGTAGTATTGGCTAAGCATGCACGCTTTAATTCGTGAAAAGAACCCTTTTTAGAAAAGGTTCTCATTCTATCGTTACTGCATTCGTGTTCTGGGTTATTTCCTAATGCTACAGGGGAACAATCATTCAAATTCCCATACGAAAAAAATAATTATCATGACCTTGATCTCGCTCGGCTTTCAGTCAATTTATAAAACGTACATGTATTATACACGCGTTTAGTGTTTACATTTCAAAACTATTTGCATTTTGTCATTCGTGTTTTCCCAGTAACCTTTTAGCAGCTATTTTCCAGATATGTCCAATCTCTGCACTTTCTAAACTTTTGCCGTACTTCACACACAAGGTTTTTTTAGGCTGAAAGTTCAACTTTTGCTTATGTATAACGAAAATTTGTCTAAAATTACATGTTTCAACTTGCGTCAAGCACAACGTGGTTGCTGTTTGTGCTTTTCAAATCCTTTCTAGCAAAACAAACATAAAGTTTAGAATACAGATCACAACGTCAGAACGGGAGACAGTAAAGAGAAGCACCGCTTTTATAATCGATATACTTTAAATTTAAAATTAAAGTTCTTTTAACTTGACATATTGCTCGGGGAAGCTAGGGATATTAGTATACAGCTGTGTAACGTCCTAAATATGTCTGATTTTGTCAGTCCTGAGCCGTTTAACTATATTTTTCAAACTTATTGACGTCAGAATAAAAATCACAGCTGAGTAATTACAATTAAGTTGTCAAGTGAGTCGCTTGATCCTTGATTATTTTTTCTTGTCAAATTATAAAGTGTAAGTACAACTACAAGGGTTAGGACAGAATAGGACGTTTTTAGATTGTTTGTGTATAGATGACTTGATGAAAAGTACTGCAAACAAACGCTGATCTACAGATGAAAAAAAAAGAAACGGCTTATTGAAACAGACAGTATCTGTAACAGAACAAAGCATGTTTAATTAATGCTTTAGCAATACAACTAAAACTGATAAAACAAAAAAAAACTACTGGTGAAATCAAGAATTTTTTTTTAAAATTTATGCTGGTGGGGGAGAGTACGGAACTTCACAATTTGCGACATGTTTCAGTACAGATATTTCTAATACGTGTAAGGGAACAACAAGGAGAGGAGAATTGGGGGGGGGGGATGTTCATGCACTAGCTGATCATCTGGATCAAATATAATAACAGTGCCTGGTCCAATTCATAACTACATATAAAACTGCTTGCCACATAACTCAAAGAATGCATTTAATAAGAATCATTTCGACCCTTATTGTGTCCCTGGTATTTTTGAAGACCCCAGACTGTGCATAAATAAAGTTTTGCATTTTATTTTGCCGCATCGAAAGACCGCCGATAACGTGGTGAAGCGAAATTGGAATGGGAGAAACACCGCACTGTGAGTGAATGAAACTGTAACATACCGCGTATTGGTTTGTATCGTTATTGTATGGATGTTCTTGGTCAATATCAGGGAAGAAACTAAGATATAAATATTTCTTGCCTTATTTGGCTAAAACTCGTGGCTTTTCAGCAAAGCTCACTTGTCACATTTGAAAACTAATCTTTTTTGCCCGTTTTAGAGCTGCAAGAAATGTAGAAGAAACTTGCAAGGTAAGATAATCGTCTAGCTGAGAACTGCTCTATACGGAGTTTTCCTACTCTACTAAAATGGTTGTTTGCATCGCGTTCTCTTAAAATCTTTTCTTTATTGAAGTCCAGAGGCTGTTTACAATTATCGATATTACAGCATTTTTGTTTCACCTTATTTGGAGGAGAAGAGGGGTTACCGTTTCCCTCCCATAACTTTCTTAGTTGCAAACGGGAAAAAACAACAAAAACTCACCTAAGAGACAAGTGAAGGATGTCCACGATGTACAAATTGACGGTTCGTTTCTCAAAACTGTGATGCATATGCTGCCATCTTAAATCTTTGTAACTGTTATCTTAGATTACAGTTTGCTGAACAAAACTACCTGAACGAATTCCAAGGTGGTGCTACATGACACCAAAATAAGTTTCATGCTGGTATAACTGACAAATATGAGTCAGCTGATCTGCCCAACAGTCCACTTGCCTAATTCCGTACAGAAAAGAACTGGTACCTTATTTACTTAGCTTGATACTTACGAAACGTGCGGCCAGATCTCGTTCCGGAGTGAACGTGGTCCGCTGTGAACTCCAAGATGACTTTATTCCGGAAGTCCCTCTTACTGGAAAGCGATTTTAGAAGGTACAGTGTAAATGAATATCAGTAGAGGTTTAGTATGAACTGTCCGGGATGAAAGTCGTACCAGAATGAAATTCGATTCGGTATCATGTAAATACCTCCAAGTCACTCCAATTAATTGAAAACTGTCTTCGTCAATTTGAATCTTTGTTTGTTTTTTCAATGAAATCCGAAAACTAGTTGAATTCTCTGTTCCTTTTGCGAATGCAATAATAATAAAAAACGGCATTACTACTGATGAACAACCCAAGTGCACCTATTCGCCGAATGATTTTGAAAGCACGTGCAGTCTGCTCCAGAATTCTTAAGGAAAGTTCAGTAAGCTTCATACGTGTAACTTTTCCCATTTATGCAAAAGATCCCCCTCAACTCCCCCCCCTTACCCCTTAGCTGTCCACCCAATCCTAGAAAATAGTTTTGTCAGAAGAGAAACACAGATAAGATTATTAGCCGGTCGGTACTCGGAGTCAAGGAGATTACACTATAATTAAACGTAACAAAGAGTGTCAAAGTTGGACTGTGCCATTAATAACTATGCGTTTCGCATCTTTTCACACAGAGTGTGATCCTTTGTCTGGTACGGGGCCGTACTTAGGAGATGTGGAAAATGTGGATGTAAAATTTTCCGGTAAGACCGCCACAGTTTCCTGGTCTGCTATCAACTTAACAGGTAAGTCAGGCGATAGTACTTGTTCAAACAAGTCGACAATGAATCATTTTCACTTCTACCAGTTTTAATCTGTTACAAAAACATCTGATTAACACACAACTTACCTAACTGGGTGTGTAACAGGAACCGTGGACAATCCCCCCTCCCCCGAAAAAACCGTCTAAAATATTGAAACTAGAAAATAAAGATAAGTATGAGAGTTTAGAAGAGCTGTTGTAATTGAGTTGAATTTACTTTAAAAAATTAATACAGATCCTAGCTATCTAGTAGCAAACGTTTTGCAGTCATTTGTCCAGTATAACTTCCGCCTAGTTAAGCTTAGATCTCTCTCTCACTCACTTACTCGCATACCTATTTGCCCACTTAGTTACTTACACACTAATACTAACATAGTGGCACACAAAAAATCTTGCTCGCTTAATTTGATTCCGCCCCATTTGCAAAGGCGTTCCGCCGGCCCTGACCTACACAAGTTTTCACTAACTTACTTGCTAACCTTCTATTAACGTACTAAACTCACTATAAGTCACTAACTTACCAACCTATCTACCTGCCTACTTAACTTATTTTTTTACCTACTTACAAGTCTAATTACTTACCTAATTACCTCAATTCCTGTTAACTTACTTATTACTTATTAATTACTTCAACACATGTTTGTTTACTTACGTACTTCATTACTTACTTACTTACTTATTCACTTGCCTGTTAACTTACTTACTTACCTACTTATTCACTTACTTAATTACTTACTTATTTACTTACTTAGTAACTTGCTTATTAAATTACTCACTTACTTACTTACCTACTTACTTACTTACTTACTTACTAACTTACTAACTTACTTACTTACTTAACCAATCAATCAGAATGCTTAATTACTTTCATTCACAGTTCTCGTGAAACTAGGCTTTTTTTTGATCAGTCTGAATCCTCGATGAGATAATTTTGTCAAAGTCACTGCCAATCCTCGGAAATAACCTAGAGTTATGTTATATGGACCATTTAGCAATCAGCTGGTCAAAAACAAATGATTCCAGTTTTTCTTAGAGTGATGTAATTTGTCATGTTCTTTATCCCCGATCACTTCATCAACCGTATTTGAGCATTTCCGATTATATCTTTCACGTTGAAAAACACAGTGAACTCTTACCCAAAAGGACATGTCGCAAAGACGGACACGTCATTCAGAGAACATTTAGATGGTCAGGATAGTTCCACTTTACAAGAGTTCACTGTTAGCATATCCGCTACTTTTGGCAATAACATGGAACACTCTTTGAGACGGAAATCCTTGGGACTAGCTCTAGTTGTCCTTCTTAGCTTAACAAGGTGTCCTTATTAGCGAAAGTGCCTTAACAGTAATAAAAAGTGATTGTAGAAAGGACCAACGTCGGCTGTTCGTTACGGCTTGATGTCTTCTAAATGAGAGGTCTTTGTGTCTGTATTCACAGATCATGCCATAAAATGTTTTTCTGCCTACAGCAACCAACCGTTTTGTAAACAGACTAGACTCATTTTTATAAGAACGTCTAATTTTGACTCGAGGCTGAAGCTTCTTACTTTTTGAGTTACATTTCGCAAAACGATGCATTCGTGACCGGGAAATTTGTTTTAAACAAAAAAAAAATGTTCAAGGTTGGTATGGTGGTATTTTTATGCATGCGTATTGTACATAACGAGATGGGATACTAAAACGATAAATTAAACTGCGTAGATTGCATCACGTCGACCATTTGGGCTGAGCTGGACTACATATATAGACATTGCTCATTAGGAAATGGGTGGAGTTAAATATTCTTTACTGTGCTTCAGCTCGGGTTCTCTTAAGTTCTTATCTATTTCAGTTAGCCCCGACGTTCTTGTAAAAAAGGTTCTATATACATAAGAAAATAGGCTGAACAGAGGAAGAATTAACGTAGGAGGCCTTCAAATAACAATTAATTAACTCAATTTATTAATTAAGGATACGAGGATAT
Source organism: Parazoanthus swiftii (assembly GCA_025403585.1). Classification (NCBI taxonomy): domain Eukaryota; kingdom Metazoa; phylum Cnidaria; class Anthozoa; order Zoantharia; family Parazoanthidae; genus Parazoanthus; species Parazoanthus swiftii. The sequence goes on from JAOBYE010721412.1 coordinate 5,690, forward strand.
GAAAACCAAAGCGCAATTAGAATATAATCACTTCATTGTGAGCCCTGAAGAAGGCAGTAGCCGAAACGCGTTGGCTCAAATATCAACGTTGAAGAACAACGAGACCCATCTTTTTTGTGTACAAATTATTTATTTATTTTTTTCTTTTTCTCAAGGTTGTAGCTAATAACAAATTGGTGGGCAAGTGGATACTGGGGATGTAATGATACTATGATATGACAATGGATCCTGTGTTATTATATGCATATGTGAAATAGCCGTCAGATAAAAATAGTCTGTTCACGCTGAAGAAGCCATCTGTATGAATTTTCCGTTTTTCGTCACGAGTAGCGATGTGTCAAAAAACACGCTCACTCGACGACTGGCCCGTGCGTTTTTTGACACATCGCTACTCGTGACCGAAAAAAATCGTACGCGTTTACCAACCGTAAAGTAACCCAAAATAAAAAGGATTTATGGGATCTTATATACCGTATATACTAAATATTCGGCAGGCATGGAAGCAGCTGATAACTTCACAGGATATTACGTCATGTGGTTAACTTCCAAAGTTGTTGGAAACGTTCACACAGGATTAAACTTCAGTGGCACTTGCAAGGAGATTGACAAGGTAGTTAGTTTACAGACGATCGGCAGTTTCTCACGTGACCTCAATAAGCAAATCAGAGTACGCCACCTCGATTTGGCATATGGCACCATCCCAGAAGGCAACTCGGGCAAAGAAACACACGAGTCGTGAGTCTGGAATTTGGACGCATTTTGGAAAAGCAGCCCCGCGCGCAAGGAAATGTGGGATGTGCGTGCCTTGCGCGCCTAGTGCGTTCACCTGGTTGTTGTCTTGGCAGTAGTAGTTCCGTATACATTTCACAAAACGTTTGAATAAAATGACATGCTAAAACCGCAGTATAAGCCACTTTCTCAATCATGCGCAGAGCAACTTTAGCGCTTCAGTTGGCGGACTACACGTATTTGAAAAATGGCGTATGGTGTTAAGAAAGAAACAAAATCGGTTGTTTAAGAAAGAAGGTAAAACACAAATCCTTAGATATGTCACAGAATGATGTAAGCAGGGCTTGTGACCACCAGCAAAACCGTTATTTTGCCGTGTGCATGATTGAGAAAGTGGTTTATATGGACAAGCTGTATAAGACAAATCAAAAATAAGCAAAAACTTTCACTAGCACTGATTAATATCTGTCTACGGGCTAAACTATAAATATATTGTCCTCTTATGAATTTGCTGGAGAATGCCTTTTCCCGGATTTCCTGTTTCAAAATTCTTATCTTAATTACGATTATACAAATTACTTTGAACAAATGACTAGGGCGGGTTTTGGGGAAAGCTGATAGGGCCGAGACTCCTCTTTCGTCAGCAATTTTGGCAACCCTTTAAATGGAAAACACTAAAAAACTTCTTTTGGAGTACAGATTCCTTTTCTCCGGCCCCTTTTCAAGCCGATGTGGGTTTTGGCCCTCCTATTCCAAAATTAAGGATCCGGCGGCCCCTATACTAATTGATGCATTGTATAATTATAGCGAAAATTTCAGGGTAGCCTGTCTTGAACTGCACTAATACTTACCACAATCAAAAAGGTTCAACAGAAAGCCGTAGGGTAGCCGAGCGGCTTACAATCTCGTTCCCATTTCTTAATTTACCCCGAGAGAATGACCGTGGTTGGGTCTGTGCACGTAGCACCAAGATTCTGAGTGGGAACAAAATAAAATAAAACCTACACTTGCGTTTATTTTAATAGAAATAAATGTTTTCCCCGATTCTCTAGTCTAAATAAAAACAAAAATCAATCTCATAAACATCCTCGACGTTTCTTTCACATTTGTTAGCATCCAGATTGTGAATGCTGCGTGACCAAACCCAACCACGGTTTTTCTATATCGGGGGAGGGAAGAGCCTGGAAACGAGAAGCGTTGACCCATAACTGGGACCCAGAAGTACTGAGATTTCTGTTCGTCGGCTTCAACGGCAGTTTTCGATTTCCAGGCTGCCTTCCTTCCTTCCTTCCTTCCTTCCTTCCTTCCTTCCTTCCTTCCTTCCTTCCTTCCTTCTTTCCTTCCTTCCTTCCTTCCTTCCTTCCTTCTTTCCTTCCTTCCGTCCTTCCTTTAGCTCGACGTGTTAGCTGCACCGGTGGCTAAAAGTCGATAAGCTTCGATTTTTGAGAATTTATAAAGTGCATATTACTTCAAATGAGAGGAGGAAAACACGGGGTTTTCTAGGATTGTTTATTTTGTTACTCTGATAGCTGAAGGGCAACGCCCCCCCCCCCCCCGCCATCCCCTCTTGCACCAATGACCAAGTATCAGCGAGATCCTAGTTTACGATTTTGTAAATTACAGTATCACATCACTGTTTCTGCTTCTGTTCCAGTGCGAACCATGCTATACCGTTGTAAAGTCGACACGTGACTGGGCCTCTCCAGACTCACTATTCGTCTTCGTGAGTATCGTCATGTTCCACTTTCTTCTTCTTTTCTTTTCTTTCTACATTTTACGCAAATATTGAATGAGAATGATAATTCCAGTATTTTTTGCTCCCACAAAACAATTTGTAATGATTTGGGTATACTATTGAACATGAACATATAATGCTCATCTAGTAAGGTTGAGTGGAAAATGAACCTGGGTCAATTTTTAGAACAACGGATCTATCGGCAAACCTTTGCTGACGTAATTGTACAGAATTTGCCAAGTTAGCATATATCTGATTGCGAGTTTCAAATCACCAAAGGTCTGCAGAATAAAAGGTTATACCACAGCGACTATTCACTGAGAGACTGCACATGATATGCCAAGTACTTACCGAGAAAGGAGTCTTGAAAAGATCAAAGTTTATACGAGATCAAAAATTAATTTTATCTCTTTATAAAGTTTCAAAGTTTGAAACACTTCAAACTAAATAAATATACTTGGAAAAAGCCCGAATCATGGTCACGATTGGAATCCTAAAAACGTCCCTTCTTACTAACATACAATTGGCTTCTTTGGTTAATGAGTGTACGTCGTTATAAATTTGCAGGTAACAACCGCTCCTATGCCAACACTTAAAAAGTTCACATTGAAACAACACCCAGCTCCTTATAAAAACGTGGAGTACGTTTCGGGTCTCCCAACACCGTCTTCTCCAACTAAACTGACAGGCACGTGTACTTACATCTGAATTATGCTCCAAGACTATTATGCTATGTAGAACAAAATAGTCCAGTTCAACTGGTTATACAGGCGATATTTTATTACAATCTAGGTTAAAATTGTTTTTACATTTTGCGTCAGTCTTAAGATACATTCTCGCGCAACAAACATCTTGAAAGATGGACAGTCAGAAGTGTTCCTGCTTCCAAAAATTTTATTGTTTGTGATAGAACGGCCGGTCCCTAGGCCCTGGGAGGGGAACTCTCTATAACATAGTAGGAGCTCGGGGGTGCTTATCGGAAAATCGGACAGAGTTGCCAAAGAAAGCTTACCGAGGTAGTTTGCTTCCCAAGAAAAAAAATCAACTGAAATACCCTCTAAGTTAAAGGAATTTAAAATGTATAGTAGATACGATCCATCAGTTAAATTGAATGTTATTTGTTGATACCCGTTCACTATATTGGCTAGACGGATCGGTTCAAAACCAAGTCCGGTAACTAAATAGGCCAGAATCCTATTTTAGATTACTGCGCTCTTGCCAAAGCAAACCCCTAAAAAATACTGAATCGCCAATTTCAACCCCTGAAAAATGAGCACCCCCTGATATCTACTATGGGAGTACCCCTGCATGGTCCTTAGACCTTGCTAGAGATTACTGTCATTAAATAGGTAACTAGTACTGCATTACATTTTTTGACGATTGTTACAGTTTGCGACTTAGAACAGATGCAATAGAGTGACACCAATATGATAATGTATTTTTACTTACTTTCAATACATATTAGTAGGGAGAAAAAAGGAATGTTTTTACTCAGTTGAGTACACTGATGCAGGGTAACCGAAGTAACCGGTGATGGTTAATCGAAGTAGGCACCTCGCGTTAAATATTAACCAGAAACAGAAGAAAAGGAAAAGACAGAAGGAAATTATAATGTTAATATCATAGGTGACAAATTACTCCTTAATTTTGGCGCCACAATTCAGCATTAATTTATAATTTCACATGTGAAATTACAGTGTAAAAAAATCCACCGGCGATTTTGAGCGTAATTTGTCACCCATGATATTAAAAGGTAACCAAATGTCGGACTCGTGAAATTAGAAAATAATTTCACTTGCGTTTTGTCATAATTCTAATAATTATTAGAACTTTGACAAAACTCGCGTGAAATTATTTCCTAATTTCACTCGTCACCATTTGATTACCCATATATATTATTCACGGAAGAGTTTGTATGTGCTTAAGTATAATAATTTCTTATTAACAGGTACTTATATAACACTGTTTCAAATTCTTTTTGAAGGAGTTTTTGCCGAGATGTTTTTGATCTATAAGAAATTTGTTCCAGATAATAGCGCCTTGCCTATTTAAAGACTATTAGATCCCAACTAAAAACTGGCAATGCAACAGTTTTTGCCATAAAAAATCAGTTTTCTCAGAAGAGTAGTTTTCATGATCAGTTTAGGTGCACTTTTAAACAATCTTGGCTTTGCCGCACAGCTTGGATTGCGGGAGGAGTGTCAGGAGGCATGGCATTGGTGGGAGTATTTGCTTTGCTTATGTACTGCAGGCGCGGACCTGGGGTACAACATCCAACTAACAGTAAGTCGCTCATCGTGGCAATACCCCGGCCTAATGAGTAGGAGCGTGGTTGGGGTGGGGTGCGTGTAG
>JAOBYE010721445.1:0-10502 GCA_025403585.1 Parazoanthus swiftii
GCTCTTTCCATATCTGCCATTTACAGAGCGAGAACATCAGTTTTTAACTAAATAAAAAAACGTGAGAAAGGTCTATTTGCTATCCAAAGACCCGCTACTAGCAGTGGAAAGTATCAAATTGTGATCGCCTTTCAAAAACACTTCTTTAGTCTGGCTTTTTACGGCTATTGTTTGGATAAGTTTCATGTTGTTTATTGCGCTTGCATTTTTTTTCACGCATGTTAATATATGATTCTTTTTTTATTTCCATATAATATTAATAATATTAATAATGATAATAAAAATAAAAATAAGAATAAGAATAATAATGAAAATACTTTTTAAAATAATTTTATTGCATGATTTCCTTGAAATGATTAATGACGAATTGCAACAAACCGATGAAATATCTGTATATCATAATACTGTTTTGTACACAATGTAAACAAGTTATTCTTAATATCATTTTTATCTTTGTTATTATCAAATTTTATTTATATCATCAATAATAATATTTTAATAGCTTATAAATTACTTCACTGCAAAATAAAGCTCTTCAGTTCAGAACTTGAATCGGACAACTTTCCAGTTCATTACATCACGAACCGATCGAGCCGGCGCCTGAGGTCGTGCAGGGCTTCTGATGGGCTGGTGGGAAACTGATGATAAACGCGTGAGGTTTTTGTGGTGTGCAAACTGCCGCTAAACTTAAACGTTTCTCATGAAGCGTCTTGTTATAATATGTTTTTTTGTTTGCCACGACTGGCATCTGAGCGTTAAGAGAACCTCGGCCACTGGGACACAATTTCTTGTTCTTGTCGTGCTTGCACACAGACCTAAGTTCAGACCGTTTTTTCATGAATTTTCAGTCACGTAATCTTAGAGGTTAAGTGCTCCTTGTGTATCAACGCTATTGGACGTGTATTCTTTATTCTTAAGATTAAACCTGCTGTTAACATACTTATAATAAACTCTTGGCTTTTACTATTGCATTGTACTGTGTTGTGTTGTGTCGTGTCGTGTCGTGTCGTGTCGTGTCGTGTTGTGCTGTGTTGTGTTATGTTAAGTTATGTTGTGTTGTGTTGTGTTGTGTTGTGTTGTGTTGTGTTGTGTTGTGTTGTGTTGTGTTGTGTTGTGTTGTGTTGTGTTATATTGTATTGCAAATTAATGTTCCTGCTAAGCTTTGTTGATTGAGAACAAAGAAGAATCGATTGTTTCTAAGGACGCTCCATTAAGATTGTTTGCTTCTGGTTAATTGTGGCAATTATCAAAATTGTTTTTATAGGACGCCAACGTCTTTAAAGCCACTAATAGTCCAAAGAGTAACGTCATAAAAAATTGATCATTTGAAGGATTAATTCGCGGTTAAGTAGTAGAAAGATTTATTCACAAGAATTACTTGAGTTGGCTAGTTTCGAGTTGGTTATTTTGGAGGAGAGAGCTCTTATTTTCACCTCGATTATTTCAGGTCGACTTTGCTAAACTTGCCGAGGATCTTCGGAAACGGCTGGAAATTCAAGGTGAGTGAACTTCATTGTGAATAATACTCGGAGATTTGAGTGAATCTTGCTTTGTCATCCACATAATATTTATGGACTGTGCGAGAAGAATAGTAAATAACACGACTGCTTGTATGTACAGTCACTAATTTTCTAAAAGAAATGATCAGCCTTTAAAGACGAAACGTTTGCTGCATATTCGAAACTACATCACGTTCAAGTGTTGACCCTTTTTTCTGATATTCGCAGTAGAAAGTTAGTGTTTAGTTTTATGTAGCGATTAACAATATTCTCAATTGTTTTAAACAAGATTAAAATTCAAAGTCGATTCAAAATTTTAATCTTCTACCTGTTGGTTTGCTTGAAATATACTAAGTCTCTGAACCAGCTATCATTTCTCTTACCTGATTCTGTCTTAGGAAATTAATGTTGTCATCCAGTTGTGCTGATGCTTAGTGGTCGTAATCCGAATGGTTCTATTGGTGGTTCTCCGACGCCAACTGAGTGAAAAATAAAGGGTTTTAAGCGCTCGTTTTACTTGAGTGCATGCAAGCTGTTCGGCCGATTGTTAAATGCCATTGAAGAAACAATCACTATTTAGATACATAGAAATACTTGGACATGATTCCCTTCTAATTTTAACTATTATCAAGACATATATGTAAGCAGCTGTAACAATCTGTTTCGACTAGCATAAAGTTATAGGCCGAAAAAACAACTGCCAGTGTTATAAAAGTGTTGTGAATGCCTGCAGTTGAGAAGTAAAAACGCAAAACTGAAAAGACGAAGAAGACACAGAAATAAGCATCACTCAACTTCGGATTTATTCCTGTCAAACCTTAGTCGAGTTGTAAATCAACTTGAAATATCGAAAATTGTTTAAATTTTTTTACAGTATTTACATTCTCTCCTTTTATAATTTTTTGAACATCTGCAATGCACTGATCTGCGTTATGAAAGTTTTCTTTTATTTTTACTGTCTTTTTGGAGTTGGTACTAACCAAAAAAGGAAAACCGATCTGTGTTATGAAAACACGCATTGTAATTTTCTGCTGAAACTCTCGGCAGTTGCTCAGCTGCTCGGGATATCAACAGCGCATGTGTGTTTTAAACACGATTTCGTGCATTTTTTCTTTCGCAAACAAAGTAAACATTTTGCACTGCGCAGTATCTAAAGAAGAGACTTACGCTTCTACTTTTTGTAATTGGCAAAGGAAATCCAAATTGGCAACGTGTATTCTCAAACATTTGAATTTTTTGACTACTGAATCGTGGTTCTAAGTATTTTATACACTGGAATGTTATGCCGTTCAGATTTCAGTGTTTCGAGAGCGGTTTTTCTGAGATGAAGAGCAGGTGATCAATTTTTGCCATCAAAACAATGAGGTCACTTCCTACCAACACCCATCAGGTGATTTGCAGGTTTATTTTGGAAAAACGTTTCTTCCTGACCAATTAAATACCAACTCTACATCAAGTTGTCAAATGGCGGGCTGTATCATTGGCAAGTCTTCAATTTGCATCAGTGGGATGTAAAATCAATCGACGACACAGTTAAAATGCTAATCATATTACTACACGCCGTCACAGGGAAATTATAAATACATATCCACGATCAACACAACATTTCCAAGTCTGTTTTCTACGTTTGCTTATAATTATCAGTTTTTTTGTTTGAATTTTCACGCTAGTCCAGTTTCTGCTTCAACCATGAGACGAAAGCGATTTCGCCGGTGTTGTACGAGTCCCAAATATGTGTACCTGAACTGAACCTTTTTCTTGTAACTACCAACAAACAGCGAGCGATTCAAACTGGGCTAAAGTAATCGCTCTTCGAGCTAATATAACCATGAATTTAATTGAAAAGTTGTTTGGGAAGCGACCAAAGATAGGTACGTCTATTGCTGCTCTGAATGCGTGCTTAGCAAGGGCATAACATTAAGCAAGAAGCAGTTTTCTTGACCGCTTTACTCTGACGTGATCGTTTAACGGGATCATTTGTTGTTTTTCTCCTCTAGAACTGGAGATGAAGACACAAAAAGAGACCTTTGAGAAGCAAGCGCTGGCCATGCATACCGATTCGGAAGTCAAAGTTTCCGAGCTACAATCGCAACTGGAAATGGAGCGTGAAGCACAGCAAGAAAAGGTAACTGAGTTAAGTTAACACATTTTAGTGCATGTTTTGGTCGAGGATATCGGCGAAACTCCGACCAAGAAACTGAGACATAAATCTCTAACCATTAAGCGATTCCAGCCGCATTTTCTGTTCGTTTCATTTTGCTCGATAAGTCTGAAACAAAACAACGAAGCAGATGTTTCCATGTGTTTGTGTTAGATATCCTCGTGATAGCTGTTTCGGTAATAGCACATGTGTAATAATAACAATGATAATGATAGTACTAATGTGTTTTTTTAAGAGTAAGTATTACTGCAAAATCAAAAAACACGACTACTAAATATAGCGCTACAAGAGTGTTACTACAATAGTAAGGAAGTAATAGGACTTAAATCTAAAGCTTAGAAGCGTTCAGTAGAGTTCGTATTACATCTATAAAAGATTGTGCGTTTTAGCATACGTAAGTGAATTAAATATCCATTTGGTTCTTTTTTTCTTAATTCATTTTGTGTATTCTTGCCCATACTACAATTCCTATAGACAGTCATTGTTTGTTTCAAGTACCTGGTATTAGTATTCCAGATTCTTTATCAGCTATTTCAAGCCCGGCACACACATAGCACACGATCTAAAGTAAACGGAAACATGTTTTTGCTATATAAAATCTAGATTAAGGTCAGTTCAGGGCAAAGTATACCGACTTTAAAAATGGAGTGAAATAGTTTTAATAACATTAATAATGATAATAATAATACTTATAACAACAATAATGACAAAGATAATGATAATGATAATGATAATAATAATAATAATAATACTGATAATAATACTGATAATAATAACGATAAAGGCCTTGTTACACTGCGCAGTTTTCTCAGCAACTTGTCTCGCAATGCCGTTGCGAGACAAGTTGCTGGAGAATTGCACAGTGTAACATGGGTTGTCTCGCAATTTTTTTTTGGTGCGCGAAGCGTTGCACGAAGTAGAACTCAGCTTTACTTTTCGCAACGGATTGCAGCAACTGGCAGCACCATTGCACAAAGTATCACCCCTCCAGCAACCTTTCTCGCAATTTTATGGCAGTGTTAACAAGGGCGCTTGCGCACACTTCTCGTTTTTGGTTCCGAACAGCTGGGTACAAGAACAAGCTTGCCTAACCTGGCCAAAATCATTGCAAGTTACTGAGATCGATTTGTAGTGTAACACCCTACCTCGGCAACTTGCAACGTTTCATTTTCAAACATTGCGAGACAAGTTGCAGAGAAAATTGCGCAGTGTAACAGGGCCTTAAAAGTGAGTGACAAAAATGCCCTAGTCTTAAGACATTCAAGGAGACTGTTCACAGTAATGGTGACAATTTCAGAAAAAAAAATGATAGAGAAAAAATAAAGTCAAAACAACAAACTATCTCTTAATATTTTTAAAACAGGAAAAACTGTTTTTCTTAAAAGTTTGCATGCTAATTGTTTTTTCTGGTTAAAGGAGGGAGATCAGTCTTGAGTTTTGGTGCACAGATTAAAAAGGCCCTGTTGGCGGTAGACCGTTTGGCTCTAGAATTTGTACTTATTTCCTTTGTAAAAAATAGCTCTTTTAATAAAATCTTTGAGAAAAATGTAAAATTGATGCTTGGTGAATTGGAAGCCAGTAGTTATCCAGCGCCTTCGGGCGTGAAACAACTGGAAGTCGTTGTATGACAGTAAATTCGATGCAAGTTTTTGAAAGTTTTATGGCATTGATAGCGGGTTAACACGGTAAAGTAAAACATCCTATGAAACATTCACGTTGTCTATTGGTCATTCTATTTCTGCTTTTTGTCCTCTCGTTCTTAGGAAAACCAGTTACAGGCTGAAAAGGAGGAACTACAGAAATTGTTGGAAGAAGAAAAACGGAATTCTGGTATCATTGCAGAACACCAGAAGGAATTAATTGAGAAGACGCTGCTTGAAGAAATCGGCAAAATCATAGCGAGAGAACAACTTGAACGCGAAGAACTTGCAAAACAACTCGAGGAAGAAAAGAGACGTTCTCTTGTCCTTGTACAACGAGAAAAGGAGAAGATGGAAAAATTGTTTGAAGAGGAAAAGCGAAGGTTTTCTTCTAGACTACAAGTGGAAAGATCCAAGTTTGAGAAAGAATTGCAGGAGGAGAGAAATAAATCCGTTGCCTTGGTTAAAGAGCAAGTGTGCATTTCGCAGGAGGAAATGAGACAAAGTGTTCAACTTCAGCAGTATGAACTTCCGCCAATTAATATTGGATCAGAACAGAGCATTAGTCAGAGTTCGTTTGAGACACTTTTCAACGTTTTACTAGCAGAGATGATGTCCCTTCAATTGCTTTACCAAATCCAGGACCTCTCCTCCGCTTGCAACAGCGAGGCTATCAGGTCACGTGACAGCGGATGGGTTGATTACGACGATGACGTCATTGAGGCAGTTGGAACTAATTTGCTGGAGAAAGGCGGACTGCTTTTGACCAACCTTCGAGCAGCTAAACAAGGAGATGCTATCTCGGTGCAGAGTACTGACTCTTTAAGGGACTTTCTAAACCTCCAGATTCCCCCGGCGATTCCTAGGGCAGAATCAAAAGGGAAAATGGACGGCGTTGTTCAAGTTAAGGGTAAAACGCGCTTACAGCTGTCCAGCGAAGCGATGCGCAGTAGCTCTTCAAATAATAACGATACCCGTTCGGATCTTTCAAACGAAGCAACCCATAGCGGTTCTTCCGTTTCTTCCGAAGGCTCCTCTTGTGTCAGGCTGGCTTTGTCATCTACTTCAAGCTCAACACTTGGGTCGTACTTGGAAGACGAGCCGTTGAGTCCAAAACGGCGCATCCGCCCAACGGACAGTGGCTGCAGCAGCATACACACAGACAGTGACGCCGACCAGTCACCTAGTCATAAAAGGTTTCTCCATGTGCCCGCCACAGGGGAAGTCTTTCGTGACCCTAATATGCTTGGAACGGTACCGTTGGCGCTTATGGAAGAAGATGACTTTGAGCTTGACGAGGAGATTGGGCAAGTTGAACGGCCTTTGGACGAGAAACTGAGTCAATTGGAGAACCACTTGATACAACTCAAGTCCGAGCTGGATGTGGAAACTTTTGATTTCTTTTCTCACGTGTTTGGGATGGATGTTTCGGTAGAAAGAGAGAAAGGTATTGCGACTGTTATTGTTTTTTCTGTTTTCTTCTATGAAGTGCAGTTTTTACGTACAGCTAAGGTTATTGTAATCTTAATGATACTATTTTAATTGTATTAATTGATTGTCGTTATCGTTGTATTGTACACGACTATATCAACCATGTTCCTCTTAACCTCCTGTCCTTCGTCCTTCTCCTCCCTGCTGCTTCTTCTCTTCTTCCCCTTCCTCTTCTTCCTCTTTCTGCAACCTCCCTTCTTCCCTGTTCCTGTTCCTCCTCCCCTCCTCATCCTCTTTCTGTTTGCTTCTCCATTTTCGCCTCCCTCTGTTCCTCTTCCTCGCCCTCTTTCGTCTTTCTGCTCCTCTCCTTTCCTCCTCCTCCCCCTCCTTCCCCTCCCTCTCCTGCATCTTCTCCTTCTCTTCCATTTATCTGTTTTTCCTCCTCTTTTTTCTCTTTTTCTCTATTCCTTCTCCCTTTTTTAGTCTTCCTTCTTGTTCTGCCCCTCTTCCTCCTCCTCCTTCTCCCTCTTCCCCATCCTTTCCGTTCCTGTTCCTTTTCTTCCGTCTCCTCGTCGTCCTACTCCCACTCCTCATCCTTCCTGTTCCTGTACCTCTTCATTCCTCTTCCTTCTCATCCCCCTAGCTCTCGTCCTCCATCAGTACCACCTGGTCATCCTGCCAGTTACTGTACCTCGTCACTCCTCTTCCGTCTCGTCCCCCCTAGCTCTCGTCCTCCATCAGTACCTCCTGGTCATCCTGCCAGTTACTGTACCACTTCACTCCTCTTCCTTCTCATCCCCCTAGCTCTCGTCTCTCCATCAATTCCTTCTGTTCATCCTTTTAGTTCCTTTTCCTCCTCCTTATCATCATCGTCGTCATTCTCGATCTCTTCCATTAAGACAGAGTGAGACTTGGCAAAATAAATACGGCTTTGCTTTTTCTTTCTCATTTACTTGTTAGGTCAGTCTTCGCCAGCGATGAGGCACCTTTTAGAAGGTGTAACCAAGAAACTGCTGGAAGAACATGAAGGTAAATTGGACTTAAATCTTAGTGACTGAAACCGTGGGTTTTATTAAGAGTTTAAAGCCATTGTTAAAAGTCAACTCTTACTTAGATATGCTAAGTGTTATTGTTTTTTATTACAAACGAATAAGAGTTGTCACATTAATCAGATTCAAACGAAACTCCAGGCATAAAGAAGTATTCGAAAGTCCAGAGTTAGAAAACAAACCAGAAATTAAAAATATTGAAAAAGTTAGTCTTAGTTCTTGCTGCCGAAGTAATTTGATTAACTACAACTAAGTACTGAAAACGTTTCCCGTGCCGGCCATTGCAAAATCATTGTAAAATCTTAAATGTGACTCAGTTACAATATCTGAAATCCGAAGTTCAAGAACTTGTCGTCAAAGAATTGTAATAGTAATCAATTCGACAGGTTGAATCAGCGGGCAAGGCGATAAAAACATACTGTGTCATTCTAGGTGGAACTTGCCGCTAAACACATCCTGAAAGCTGATGCCAGCTATTTTCCTTGTCAGGTATTGTAGGCAGGAAAGAGTTCAACCTATCGCCAGCTGTGCTCGAGGAGTCTGTTAATCTCCTCTTGGTCAACAAGACGGTCATGAGCTGTATTCTTGTGCTACAGAATCGCCAACATGAAGCTAAGAATTCCGACGTTACTTCCAACGATACTGTTATTCACAACGCTGCCAAAAAGGTTTGTTTGCCTTGCTTGTCAACCCGTAAAGTTCCAAACATTGTTGGCAAGATCTCTGACTGCCAACCAGGAGGTCCCGGGTTCAATCCCGGGCCTTGTCGAGGGTTGAACTTTGGGTAACCTTCTTTCACCACACCGTCCGTGGACACGAACATTAAGCCGTTGGTCTAGTCTCTCGACGTGCTATCTGGGGACTTTTAAAAAAAAACCCACACACTTGTCAATAGGAATAGGCTAATGCCGTTGTTGTGGTCGGCTGATGTGGTGGCCGTAAAGAGAAATAAATAAATAACATAACATAACATAACATAAATTCGGTCCTTGAAAGAATCTGTTCGCTCTTTTTAAAGTGAGTACGTAAGAAGTTACCGTTAAGGTAACTGCTGGAAGAGGTTTATCTTGTGTTCTGTTTAAGAATATGTTTGCTGTCACATGGAATCGAAATTAAATGTAAGAACTTACTCGTGGCATTCCAGCTCACTATGAAAACAACTTCCAGACGATCGGCAGTTTCTGACGTGACCTCAGTAAGCCAATCAGAGCGCGCCGCCTCGCTTTGGCATATGGCACCACCCCAGAAGCAATTCAGGCAGAAAAACACAGGAGTCGTGATTTTGGAATTTGGACGCCATTTGGGAAAAGCAACCGCGCGCGCAAGGAGTTGTGGGATAGTGCCATATGCTAGAATCAGTCCGGCATCCCTTACGCGCCTGGTCCGTTCACCTTGTTGTAGTTAGTGACTTCAGTTTGACCTCAATATCTCTTCCTGACATCCACTAACCCGCGCGAGCACCAACATATTCGCCACTCCTGAAACTACAAAATGACTAGGTCCGTCTACCCAAACGGTCCCAGAAGGCAGTGCTCGAACGAATGCTTCAGACAGTTCATCATTAACAATCTTCCGAACACAATTGTTTTTGCACAATGCATGCGACTTTATCTCGCCTAAAACACAATGCGATTAAGTGAACCTTTGTCCGAATCTTGTCACGGCTTGTACCCGCTAATGACTGTGTATTGTTCGTTCTTGTAAAATAAGCATTTGTAGCATTGCGTTCTGGGACCGTTTGGGTAGACGGTTCCAGTCCTAATTTTATTTCTGGAGTGAGGAATTCAGACTTCACAGCAAACTTCCCAATTTACTTTCCCACCATAAAATTTTGTCAACCTCGGTTTGACCCTGTTGCAGCTCCATTAAACTGCCCTTTGATTGTATGTTTGAACAGGGACAGTAGCCAACATCTTAAACGAAAACAAAAGGGGGTCGCATTATTATGAGTGATCACGATAAGAGGCAATAGAGCTTCTACACTACTGCTCGAATTGCACCACACTGTTTTATCTTGTAGTTTGCAACTGCCATTTATAAATGTTTCTAGTTCTTAATCTTCTTAACCTTCAAAAAGTTTGTTGAAGACGGACCACACCTTACATGCGTCGTTAATGTTTCCAACTGTGTTATGGAATATTTTAATTTTCATTGTAACAAGACGTGAAATACTAGTAGCTTAAAAGGGCCAGAACAAGCAAGAAAAACTTTTGAACGATTTCCCCTGGATCGTTTGAATTTTTATATGTTGAATAGCATTAAGACTTAAGACAAAGCCGTTAAGTATATGTAAAATGTCTTGTAATTTTTTTTTAATGGCCAAACGGTCTTGCTCCGGCTTGCTTGCAAACAAAGTATTTTTTAAACTTGGTACTCTTGCAAATGATTTATTTATACTTTTTCTGCTCAGCAAACAAGATTTTTAGATTCCAACCCCCACCCAACCCCCACTCCGAAAAATAATGTTCTACCCCTTATCACGCCAGGTTGAGCAAGAGACTCAGACGGAGCTGGAGCAACCAAGGACGCTGAGAAGAAGGGTTCGAAGAGGTGTGAGCGGAGAATGTAACCTTTGCTGCTGCTGCTGTTACTACTATTACTATAGACCAATTTCGATATATTAAAATTCAGCCTGAAACAAAAGACATCAACACGAGGCTCTGAGGAATAATCCATGTAAACTCTGAATTTTATTCCCCAGAGCCTCGTGTTGATGTCTTTT
>JAOBYE010721467.1:0-25028 GCA_025403585.1 Parazoanthus swiftii
GAAACATGCACTTTGTGACGTTTGTTTCTGTGAGTTCTTGCTCGCAGCACTTCACTTTCTCTAAGAAATTTCTAGTTATAGAACTTGTAAATAAATATACTTACTTGTGATTTGATACGGTCAAAAAGCTTAATTATCTTATTCTGTTTGAATAGCTGGTTGGGTTGTTCATCAAATTTAGAAAAAATTATGATTCTGACAGCTCGTTTTTGTATAAAAGGGGACTTATGCTGGAGAGGTACGTGTTGACATAGTTATTAGAGAGAAATGGTTATGAAACTCGGCCAATTTCTTTGTTATATGTTTTTGTTCTCTATCTCATTTATTCGTTGGCTTTGACTGTACACAAAACACAAAAGGTATTGAAATGCATACGAGCAACTAACCAGTAGGAAGATTTGGGCTCACACACTGCCGAACAAATCAATGTGCACGGTCGCAGTTCGTTCAACATAAAACAAAGCAGCTTTGTACACTCCTTTTGAAATCTGTTGAGCTTCCCAACCGAGAACATGCATATATTAGAAATGGATGTATAAGTGAATAGTATAGGTTTGTTAGAACTTCAAGATTTACGTAATGACAGAGTTTTAATAGAATACCTATACCTGTACTTCTTTGAATTTTCATCGAAATTGATTGCACTTTTTTTTCCAGTTGAGGTTAGAGTCAAGCATGATAACAAGATACTTAATGCTTTCCTTCTCGCTCAAGGAAGTTTGGTTGACATAAGCAAGCATAAAAGCTGTACAAAAAATCCGCAGCCCGATATTGTCTAATATTGTTAAACTGATATTTTATGCGGAGTAATGGTTCTCAAATACATCTTCTGTTATAAAGTATAACAAACCATTGTCTGTGTTTACTCGAGTCACCAAGAAACCATTTACGTTTTATATAGTAAACATTATACGTGTGCCTTTACTATTGAGTGCTGGTAGCCTTGACAAAAATTTATTGCACAGTCATCGAATTTTGTCGAGTCATGCACAGTTACACATGCCCTCGGCTTCTGAATTGTCCTCGAGGTTTCTTATCTGTTCACTCTTCTTACATTTCTATAACTTAAAAAACATTATTTTCAGTATTATTTACCGGACCACAGAGTGAAGGCAAACTATGACCAGATCAAACAGCCCTGGGGCAGAGCTGATTTCATTAGTGTATCTATATTATTTACAAAAGCCAGACTGTAGCGACCCGCCGTCGGCCCCAGACTATTTTTCAAAGCTTATTGACATAGTTTAACCATTTATATCCATGCAATTACTAGCTCTTATCTCCTACTGTTCATACGCTTTTCTTTATCTCATCGTAATTGGGGTAGATATCGTGACGTATGGTCTAAGCATCGTGTTTTATTTCCGAAAAGCTGTCAGGGCGTTAGATTCAAGTCTTTTTTGCGCATGCTCAAGTTCAATTGACAAGAAAACTAAGTTGCAAGCATCAAATGTCCAAAACAGACGCTATTTTCAAAGACATAAATCTCTGTTTTACTTTTAGACGGCACCGGTTTATGGACTGCATATGACGTAGTTATTTGTCCTGATATGGCTGGAGCACAAAGTAATACTGTACATTGCAGGCCCGTAGCCAAGATTTTTGTCGGGGGGGGTGCAAATTTCGTAAACTTAGACTCTTAAAAAGCCAAATTTATGGGACAAGCACACTTATGGCCGTTTTTTTTAGTCGTTTCGGCCGTTTTTTTTTTTTTTAGTCGTTTCGATTTACGTTGACACCAACTGTTACGATAAACCTGTTTGGACTTCTTCATCGTCTTCTTAAAACTCCAAATGCGGACCTTTTTGGGTCTGTGGGGGATGCGTAGGCACCCCGCGCACCCCCCTGCCTACGGGCCTGCATTGATTTAAAATGCATCAAACATTTGCAGAATTGATTGCAATTGATAAAGGGTGTCATTTTCAAATTCTTAGGATGAATAAGAGTAAAAATTTAAGTTCTGAAACGGAGAAAATCTATTGATTTAGCCGTGACAGAGCCTCCTCAATTATGCGTTCAAGAGTTTTTTTTAACAATCTCTGAAGACGGTCACAGGTAGTGGCTGAAAAGTTATCAAAAACCGTGCTTATAAAATCTTTTTTTGAACTATTTTATACAATTTTACCAGATCAAAGGCAACTTTCATCTAGAAAACAAGTAATTTTAGTAGTTAATATGTACACATCTGCTTTCATTTAAGAAAACCTTTAACACAATATGCGCTCTCATTCGCTGAAATTCACCTTTTGATATTCATGTTCTAATGCATTAAATTAACTTAAATTTCTTGATAACTAGAAATCCGTCTCTGACGCATCTCTCGACCTAGCCGCCGGCTTGATCAACTAGGTTCAATAATTTAAGGATTATTTTCGTCAAACTCATCCTGATCTGGTTTGTAATTTGTTTTTACTGGCATTTACGCAAATTCTATAGATGTTACTTCTAAGAAAATCAACAAAAAAAATAACAGCCCTGAAAGTAACATGGTGAAGCAACAGCAAATAAGCCGCACAAATAAATAACATCTTGCATTAAAAGCATATTAATTCGTTGGAAATAAAAGTTTTGAAATTGGCCTTAAAAACTTGAACATTTTCTCAACTACCCACATTTTTTGTGAAGTTCTTCGAATAGGAGAAAATTCAATGTAAAGCGAAAAACGTTCTTGGGAGTTCAAATGTCGATTGAAGTAAAATGTCAATTGATTTTTACTTATTAGTTCCAAATAAAATTTTAAGTAGATCTTGAATGACGTGAAACTTGCCCCCTTATGACCACAATCTAAATAATAATGTATTTCTAAAATCCACATCTAAAATTCAAAACATACATTTTTTAACCGGATCTTTTAGTTGTGGTAATGGTTAGTTTCAACAAGACAAGACAATACAACTTTATTGTACCCTTTCATTTCAACATCATCGCTTTTGACTTTAAAATGTTAGGAACATGTATGGAAGCAAATGCAGCCCTATGCGCCCTGGGGCACGATGTGAACATACCAATTTTCTTTAAAATGTCGTACCTATACTAAAAGTTCACGTGAATTGTCACATTCTGTGCTTTTTCCCATTTTGTTGTTATGACATCTCGGCCAGTTTTATAACCCACAAGATGTAGTAATTATTTGAGTGCAAAATATAGTTTTTGGTGATATGAAACCTTTTTGTATGAACGTTCAGGCAGAAACTGGAACACATCAAA
The DNA here is from genome assembly GCA_025403585.1 of Parazoanthus swiftii. Taxonomy (NCBI): domain Eukaryota; kingdom Metazoa; phylum Cnidaria; class Anthozoa; order Zoantharia; family Parazoanthidae; genus Parazoanthus; species Parazoanthus swiftii. The sequence continues at coordinate 3,208 of JAOBYE010721467.1, forward strand.
AATGAAGAACACATCTAAGAATGAAATTAAGAAGGAACATCGTGCTATTTTTATAAGTTCTAAAAATGGAAGTGAGAATCGATACTCGGTAAAATGCAGACTGAAATGAAAATTGTAAAAATGCATGCAACTTTGGCTTATGGTGATTTCTTGTGAACTAAACAACCCATCAAAACGCAATCATTTTAACTTATAAACACATGTCATCAGCCGTTAAAAGCCCTAATATCCAACCGCTAACCGTCATTAACCTGTATTTAGCTGCAAACCGCCACAGGGAGCCCACTTTCTAATTGCTAATGAGGATTTTCAATATCTGGCAAGAATTGCAACAGAACTTGACGCGAGTTTCAATAAGCGCGACAAGATATGAATTGTAATACCACCCAAATTAAATTCGACCTGAGTTGTATAATAACCTCTTAGAAAATGATTTAAATTTCGGGACGATCATTTGATATTTTCGGGGAGGGAGAAATTTGTAAAAAAATAAGCAAGCTATTCAGACGGAAAAAAAACTTCAAGCTGCCATTAAAGATAAAGAACATTTGCAAGAAAACCATTAAAAAAAGGAAATATAATTGCAACCAAAAATTGATTGGGCGAAGTTGTGACACAAGTAGTTATGCAAAGTTCTGATAAAAATTATGTTTAATAGACTGTACTAGAGTCAAATATAGATCAGAACGATCAAAACCTCTCTCTTCAATAGCATATCTCCATATTTACCAAACTGAGCGACCATTTACTGTTGTTTGTTGTTTAGCGATATAATAATAATAATAATAGTAATAATGATTACATAATGATAAAATCTGAAGATATCGACCGCCTACGATGAAAATGTTTTTTGAAGTTTCATCAAAATCTTAGCAGTATTTATATGCAACAATAGCAACAACCACAACAAAATGATAATAACAGCAACAGTTCTGATAATAACAAAAACAATAGCTAAGGAAACAAAGAAATGCGAGAAAGTACACAAAATTGTGACCAGGCAGGCAGTTTTGAGATTTAATTTGCTGTTTTGTGATTACTTCCGTGTTGGTAAAGATCAGTTAAAGTTTTAAATATCTTTACGTTTCCTACCATGGCACTAAACTTTTGACAAGACGCAAACCAGCTAACGGCATCGAACAGTTCACAGAAATTGAAGAAAAATTTATCTTTTTTTCTGATATCAAAAGGTCACCTATCCCTGAATAGAAGGATGTTTTTACAAAAGCCCTTTTAAACAAATTCGTCTGGTATTTGATACATTTATCTTTGACCAAAACATCTATCAAATTCAATGCAACTTATATACAAGAACCATAGACGTTTTTTACAAGAAAGTCGAGAAGACCTTTTTAAGCTTTGTCAATTGTAATCAATTATATATTTCATCAAAAATTGCACAACTGTATACCAAACTTACTACCGAGAGATATAATTCTTGTTAACTTCTGATACATCAATTGTCGGTTTTAGTTTGTGGTTAGCGGAAAATGTTGAAGCATTCTTGCTTTTCTATTTTATCGGCAATTATAAACTTGTTAAATTGGTAAGTCGGTCTTATAACGAACTCAATATTTCGTACTACTGCAAACATCTTTGAATCCAAACACGTTGTCACGTGACTGCTCATTTATGGGTCACGTGTTTACCGTACACCATTGCGGGAAGAAATAATTACCTGCGACAATATGCCAACAATATCAAACAGGTTTGATCCATGCAGTTTATATTTTTGCGTTAAAAATTTCGTTGCAGGCCACCGCATACGGTAAAGAAGGTGCCATTAGATCAAATTAAGATTGCATGCGTTGAAAATTCCATATTGTCGCGGCAAAAGTGCGCGGCGGGCTTAAATAAATCTTGGAATCCAGAAATTGTACATCGGCTCTCTTTCAGTAGAAAGTTACTGCAAACCCTAAATGCCAGGACAAATCAGTCATAAGGGAGCTTTACCCGACCATGCGGAAAAGCTGTTGCTTTGGGTTTGCATGTGCTATCCTGATTTCTTTATAAAATGCAAAGGTGAAATATATGCGAATTTTCCGCGCGTGATCACACTAGTGATATGTGATTTGATTTTAACGCGATTTCAAGGAAGAAATGTTTATTTATATACTTATGCAAGTAACTCTATCTCGATATATTTCGGGTTACTCTCATTTCGGCAGGCTGTAACCGATCAGATCAACCATTTTCGGTAAACATGAAACAAGTACACACAAAGAACATTCAATAGAAGGTTTTTAGATGAGCCGCCACAACAGCCGAACCGCAAGCTTTTTATCTTGATCGCGTTGATAGCTACATAGTTTGCAATAACTTGTGAAAGATATGGAACAAAGAAGCCGCAGATAAGAAAAGGTGCAGCTATTGAAACCAGATCTTGTTTAAACTGTTAAGAACTATTCAGTATTATAAATGAGAAACATAAAAATTTCTGCAGTGCTGTATGTAAGGTGTGAAATAAGCATTCCTGATTAAAAATCAAAAACAACTAAAACTAAACAATATTATTTCAGCCACTGGTTAAATACTGACTTTCCAAAAACTACGAAAAGATTTCAGAAAAAAAAAACATATATCCAGGCCTTTATCATTCAAGTTTAAAACAAAATTAAATCGACATAGCAGTAATTCCTGAGAAAAAGCGCAATACGAATCTAGAAGACACTAGCTGAGCGTCAAATAAATAGTTTGAAAAAAGTCGTATTCATAAATCATATGAGTCAATGAGTCACGAGTGAATGAATCAAAATTCCAAAATTTCTATTTCTTTGGCAAATGTGTGATTCAGATATGTGATAAAAAGTATTTGCTGGACATTAGAAACTTTAAACGCGAGAAATGAACCGCAACTGAAGCCCTAAACCTAACGAGTCAGTGTTGTGAAATTCTGGCTCCATAACAACGCCAAACTTAAGCCTAACTGTAGTCTCAACCACGGCCAATAGAGCGACGAAACTGGTTATGAAACTCGGCAAGATTCTTTGCTATATGTTTTTGTTCTCTATCTCTTTTGTTCGTTGGCCTTGACCGTGCAAAAAATATAGAAAGTATTGAAATGCATATCACAACTAACCAGCAGAAACATTTGAACTCACTCGTGTGGGCGAGATTAATTGGCACAGTTGCCAGTCAGAACACCCCTGGTTCAATCCCCGACCTGACTGAGGATTGAACTTCGGGTGACTTTCTTTCCCCACACCGTCCGTGGACAGGGACGTTAAACAGCTGTTCTAGTCTCTCGATGTTCTATCAGGGGACTGTCGATAAGAACAGGTTTAAAAATCAGTTTTGTGGACTGTCACCTCCTCCCGGCCCATACAAAGGGCCTGCTGTAATTGGGGAAACCTGTAGCAGTCTCCCTCTCCCTTTAGAAAAAAAGCTATTACAAAATATTGCTAAAACAAAAAACTATGCACGGTCACCGTTCAACATAATGCAAAGCAGCTGTGTACACTCCTTTTGAAGTTGCTTACAACTAGTTAATTCTACCGACTATAACCAATTGTTAACCATAACTATAAGTTCAGGCCTAACTCTTTTCCATTATTTTATTCACTCATGGCTCATGATTCGTTGATTTATTTGAGTCGCTTATCAATAGCCCTAGATCCGAAAAGCTAAAAATATTTTTGACAACACCTCTAAATATTTCAACGGCTGTATTGAAAGGGGTAGGGTGTTATCAATGTTGAATTTTCTCTGCCAAAACACGGGTTTATATTTCAGACATAAAACTAAACTTTTTAAATTGCTCTCATAAATGAGCTTACATAATGATTCCTGCAATAACGTTTTTCAGCCATTGCATGGGGCTATTGCATGTTACTATTTGGTTCTTAAAGTTTTGCTCTTTCGTTAAAAGAACGAATGAAAAAGTTTCCCGTTTTTTGTATTAACGCACCGTTTCATACTTCTAGCATTTTCTATAATATAGAATATATTTATTTGACAGCCATCAGCAAATTGTTTCAAAAGTATTGAAAAAAAATTGCCTCGTCTCCTCAGGTGCAAGCAAAACGAATAGTCATTTTTATGTATTTTTGACAACAGGTTAAAAGTTAGAATGAATAACACCATCCATTAATATCCCTTCAAGACAAGCAAAATAAACGGCCAGTTTATAGGCTCTAGGAAACTGGCTCCCGTCGTGGTAGGCAAAATTAATTGTAATTTTTTTTAACTTTTCGACAACTAGTTAAAAAATTAGAACGGATAAAGCCAGGGTCAGACGACCACGAGATTCTAGATCTGACCCAATACGAGTCCCAAACAACTCGATGCATATGATGATATCTTGTAGTACCTATTGATACTACTGAAGTTAACGCTCTTGTTCCTTTGCACTGAGGAGTTTAGTTTACAGATGTCGATAATTTGTGCAATGTTTTTGTGCAGAATGAAATTGTAGCAAGGAGAACATATTTTAATTTGCGTAAAGTTGTTTCGTGACAGATGATCTCTAAGCTTGATAGAATAGTTTCTGACCATCTAAGTAATTTCTATCCATCTAGATAATGATCAAAAAATAGATAGAAATTAATTGAAACAAAAATGCATACTCAACTATACCAGCGTAGTCTGAAAGATCTAATTCCAAGTTCTAATTTTCCAAGATACAAAGATGCCAACAAATAGTTATCGGTTCAACATTAGGAAATGAAAGTTTTATCCAAATATACTATATTTTATCTTTAAGGTTTACGAAATTTTCAATAAATTGTTAATAAAAATACTAATACAGTATAAGTCATTATATGAGAAGAGAATATAAACATTCTGTTTTACCGTACACACTAATTCATTCTCTTAAACACTGCTTTAGAGTATTAAAGAATTACAATGCTTTATCATTCGTATTATTTTTTATTAATTTTAAATTGTTGAATATCGGCAAAAGTCCTCTGGCTGTGTTTCCTGTTAAACAACTGATTAAGTTTAATGAAACGATAGAATGAGAGATAATTCAAAATGATCGGACGCTATTTTCATTTTACCGCAATATTATGTATTGCTTTTTGCAGCCCTTTTCAAAGCTTAGGACCTTTGTGAATGATAGTTAACATGTAAAAAAACACCCACCGTCAGAGAAATACGAGTCCAAAAAACGATGCTCCGCTGGATGGCAGAAAAAGCACTTATCGCAAGTAAATCAAACTTTCATTCTATCTCATAAAGATTATTTGTTTTAAATTGAAGACAACGGCACACGTTATTAATATTTACATAGCCTGGTCTTTTCCTGACTTCTAGGGAAAAATGCTTTCAAAAACGCCTCTGTTTTTTGAAAAATGTACAGATAAATACAAAAAAACGTTATAGAGGAAAATGCATGGCTCAATGGTAAAATCAAAGAAATCAACTGCATAACAACGGTAATAATAACAATAAGAAGAAGCAGAAGAAGACAAAGGGTTTTTCGATACCAAAGAATCTAGGACTGTGGTCTCAATTCATACTAGAATAAAGAGAAGACGCTGTAATGATGTTCTCACTAAAGCATTCACAGCTCTAAGGTAAATTTAAAACCTAAAATCCTACAACTTCGAAAAGATAGTTCAAGTTATTTAATGTTGAAGGAAAATCACTTTTCTTATTGGCTCTGACAACAAAATTTCGTTCATAATAAAATGGTGTAAAATTTGGACATTGGAAAGAAAATGAACCAGTACCAAAATTGACTAAAAAAGAATAGAATCGACACAGTAGAAAATGCAATTGATGAAGTGAACGCAAAAAGGATTGTTACGCGTTTGATAACTACCAATTGAAACTGTAGGCTATATCCTTATATACCTTCAACTGGTGATCCTGATGAAACTGGGAAAAACTTTGAGATCTGTACCGTGTTCCAACTGTTGCAACAGTGGCTTGACTTCACATCAGATGAGGATGATTCTCAATCTTGATATGAAGGGAAAAGTTACTTGTCTTTATCTGTCACAATAAAACCGCAGGTTTAACAGTTTAATTGCTTGGAAAACCAATTCTGATTGGTCGATCCTGATGTTGTTAACACGCCTCTGCCGTGATTTGTTCTTGTTCAAATATTTTTACAAAGGCGTTTTCTTAAAAAGCCTTAACTGTCAAAATATAAAATTTATAAAAAGATTAAGAAACAGACTGTTTAAACAAAACTTCAATTAATTTTTCTAAAATACTTTAAATCCTAAAGTCAGAAAAGTGTCTACAACGCAATTTACATACGCGAAAAGCCGGCTGAAAACAGTTTGAAACAAAGTTTTAAACTTATCAAAAATATTAGACTCTGTGGAAACGACATTCACTAAATTTGAGGAAAAAGAACTTGATGAGATTTAACTACCGTGCTAAAGCCAAAGAACAGTTAATCTAAATTGTTAGTGGGAAGTTTCCACATGCTACACATCCAAATGAGACATTTCGAAATACAAATGTAAACACTTTCTAGGAGAAAAACGTTGACAAAGCAAAAGGCAAAAAGCTTTCAATTAAGACTTCAGATAATGAGATACTTTTAATAATTTCAACCGGAAAATTATTTCTGACAATTCAAACAAATAGTCAATATTTGTAAACCATGCTCTGTATTTTTATAATTCTAGCAGATATTATTCTCATTAGCTAGATTCGAATTCAAGTTTCCACCTGTAAAACCTTTTGAATGCTGGAAATAAAGTAAGCCTCTTAAAATCAATCATTCAGTTCTTGTTGAATGCAAATCCTGCATCTTTCAACTACAGATGTGGCTATATACCAGGGGCGTACCCAAATGTAAGCTAGTTATAAGCTCGAGCTTAACAGATTTTGGGAGGATTTTTTTTCAAAGGGTCAAGTTTTCATAATCCAAACATGTTTCCTGAGAGTGTCATTAGAGTAGGGAGGTATAACATTTACTTGATTGTAACAACTGCATGTTACTTCACGGCCTGTAAAACTTGGGTCTTGTACTGGTGTAAATCTGTAATCTTATAGCAGCAGCTTCATTCCGGTGGAGGGCTTAAAGCCAAAAAAATGCTTATAGGAACGCCTCTATACACACTGGTTTGACTTCGCCTTCAACTTCAACTTCGTTTGATTTTATGAAAAAAATTCACAGACGTATACGTCAGTCTGCGGATTATATAAACTAATCCAAGTAGCAATTCGTGTTTACCGTATAACGCAAGAAGAGTTTTTACCATAGCAAAATCTTCAGAACATATTTAAAAGTGATGATACTTGTAATATTGTTGAATAAATATGGAGGGTGTAGGAAAATCATCAAAAAAATTCAAAAACGTGACGAGGAAAACCATTATTTTCAAAACATTTTTATTATTGTGTATACCGTGTAACGCAAAAAGACTCTACAAGAAGCGCTTTTACCAGAGCAAAATCTCCAGAAAATTTTTTTAAAGCTGCTGATACTTGTGATATTGTTAAATAAGTATGGAAGGTGTAGAGAAATCATTAAAATAATTAAAAAACTTCGCGAGCAAAACCATTATTTTCAATAGCCATCCATACATTTACTCGATTTTTTACTATAGCTTCTCAATACTTTTCCTTGGATTTTCGAAGAGGACGAGTACTCACGCATAGTTCTAGGAAAATACCGCTGAACATCTTTTTAGGTTTATTCTCTCATTGGCTGCATCTGTTGATTTTGTACACTCATTTGATTTTCTCGCCATCGGTAATCTGCCCGTTTATGTATAATTTACGAGACCTTGACTTTTGATGCGCTATTTACTCACAGTAAAATCTTGTTTATGAACAAAATTGCCCAACTTGCAGGGCAACATTGTTGCATTGCAAGTTGGTTTGTGCTGTTGCGCGTATTACCAAGTACTTGGCCAACTTGTCGCGCAACGGCAAAACTCGTTGTTGCAAGTTGTGAAATGATGTTGCAGAAAGTAGAATCGACTTCTACTTTCCGCAACAAAATTTTGTTTTGTTGCTCGTATTACCACCACGACACCAACTTGTCACGCGACAAAGTTGGAAGAGAGCGCCAGTTGTTGGTTCTTTCACGTACACATCAAGCTGACGTGTGCTGAGCTTGCGCGCGCGCGTTCAACCGCGGCCAGAAACAAACTATGGCGGATTGAAGAACCAGAAATTATAAGTGAAAATTCAAATCCGATTACCTTGGAGAAATGACTCGCCGAAGATAAAAAATTGCAGTTAATAAAAGACTTGAAAAAAATCGCTTGTCTCACGTCCAAAACAGATATTGCATAACAAAAACAGACAGGCTAAAGAGGCAGCGACTGAAGAACGGAGCCAAAAATACAACATTGATCAAACAGGCTCAAGAGCATTCTGCAGTACACAGTCTTTTTTTTCTTCTAGATTTTCATTTTTGCGTTTATATTCGCCGTGTTTTCAGGACTATTTTCTTTTTCGCCTTCCAACAGCAATAAAACTGAGAGAGCAACTGCCTGCAACAGACATCTTGTTTGTTTACCGTTCGTGCTTTGGTGCTCGCGCTTGTATCTGACTGACCAATTAGATGAGAGGATTGAGAAGCAGGAGCACAACCTGCAACAACGAGTTTTGTTGCGTGACAAGTTGGCCAAGTACGTGATAATACGCGCAACAGCACACACCAACTTGCAATGTAACATTGTTGCGCTACAAGTTGGGCAGAAATGTTGCTCGTATTACTTCACCTTAAGCACCATGTTGATGTTTTTTAGAGCCGATTTTAGTTTTCAATTTAGCACGTAAATTCTATCGTCAAGTTTACGTTGTTACTGAGCCAGGAGAGTTTCAAACTTAGCATGTAAACCTTATCACCAGGTTAATACGATGTTTCAGACTATTTTTACGAGGATTGTGTTATACCAGGGCCGTAGCTAGATCCAAAATTTAGGGAGGGAATTTTCCCTCCCTACCTGACGCAAGCTATGGCCCCACTTATAACTACATTGTACTGAAAAAAATACTATCTAAAATCACCTTCCGGTCCAACATTTAGGGGAGGCATTTGCCCTCCCTGCCTGACGCTAGCTACGGCCCTGTATACCAAGGTTGATACACCTGCTCCTGAAACCCTACCGCACTGGTTTTCCTTGAAATCGTGGTAAAAATTAGAAAATTATTTATGATCCACTGAACTTGCTTCTTTGTTTTATAGAAAATGTTACTTCTTGAGTTAGAGCAGAGCACTGCTAAGTTTGTGATGATCTCGTTTTTCCTTCACATTTTGCCCTTTTGCCGCACTACAATCTGGAACTCGCTACCTTAATCGCTGAAAACTCCTTCAAATATTCAAACTTTTAAATCAAATCTCATGTAAGACCTTTTTGTTAAAGGAGTTTTATCGTAACATTTAGAATTACCTGATTTCAATAAACGAGTTGACGCGCCACAAGAATATTTGTTATATATTATTAATGTTATTATTATTATTATTATTATAATTACTTTTATTATTAAAATTAACTTATTATTGTTATTGCACACCAAGTTGTCGTTATATGTAAATCTGCCTTTTTATACATCAAAAACATTTGCGCGAAATCAAAATTTACCTATGCATGAATAGACCAATATAAAGAATTCAGCCTGAAGCAAAAGACATCAACACGAGGCTCTGGAGACTAATCCCTACAAACTCTATGTTTTATTCCCCAGCCAGGCTGAATTTTGATATATCGAAATTTGTCTATTCGTTTGATATGTCAGTGGCTGTATCTCTGTCACCTTGTTATATTTCTGTCACCTTGTTCACGCGCAGCAAACCATTTTATAATAACAATCAAAAACATGACCTATAGATCAAATGAACCAGATCAGAAGGAAAAGACGACGATAACCTTTTGATAAGAAAACATTCACAAGCAGTTCACCAGCCGAATGTGAAATTTGTAAGGATGACCTCGCTCTGTGAAGAAAAACAAGTGTCTGCTGGAGGCCAAATATTTTCTTCCTTGTGACGATAGCTCAGGAACAATTAAATAGCGAATGACAGCAATCACTTTTGAATTAGAATCGTTATGTCTATTTTCTTTGTTTTACATTATCGCAAGAACTGTAGCCGCGGTAAACATACAGGAAATTTCAAATTATGCAGAATTCGAAGGGCATGGTTTGTGTTTACAGCTAGTAGATAGTATATTGGTAGATACTACATAGCAGTTTACTTGCCAATTCTTGTGAGAAAAGGTAAAATTTTGGCTACAAGTCCAATTTTTCTCCCTTCAATGAATGTTACGGTTAGCATATGTTTTAGCACTTGTCCTACTCTTTGAATTTTAAATCGATTGAAAAATATATATATATATATATCATAAAACCAATTTACAATTTAAACATCAAAAACACAAAAAAATATTAAAAGAGTCTAATATTGAAGACGTGCTTGCTATTAGAAGTCTTTTTTTCGTTAACAAGTAGCTGTTTCTATGGCAGCTGATCAGTATTTGGTCTCATCACAAAACAACATTTCTTATTCACTGCGCGCTGTTAATTAAAACGCTTTCCTATTTTGGGAGTGATTAAAATGTTGTACAGAACATCAATAAAAAAATTAGGGCGACTAGTTTTGATGAAGTACCCAGATTGATTTCACATTAGGTTGTGGTATCGACACGAAAAAGAAAAAAAAAAGGAAAGATAGATTTATAAATGTTAAAAATGCAGACGTGCTCTGCTTACATGAAAATTTAAAGCATTTTTGAATAAATTACTGCTGCCTGTAGCTACTTACTTTACTAATGACTAGGGATTAAACTGGCACCTATTTTTGAAACTGATTTAAATCAAGATGTACGCATACTCAAGAAAAACATAATTATAAATATTCTAGCGCGAAGCTATCTGGTTGTTAATGGGGAAAAATATGTCATTAGGGCAGTGCCTGTGGTTTTATTTTGTGCCACAGTTTGATGCCTTTGTGAAAGGAGGCCTCTTATGCTTTAGAGCGTTATTGAAACTGAATGGAAGTACTGAAGTAACCTATCTAATCGTAACTTTCTTTTAACTTCTAGCTCCAAACATAAACTCCAAACGAAAAGAATATTTTAACCGTTTTTTAACACATTGAAAGATATTTCCTGTGTTGAAATGAAAAATGCCGGATTATTAGTAGGTTAAGCCTCATTTTCCGAACAACGCAGAATTGTTTGTTAATAAGTGTTCTTATCATGGCGATAATACTGAATATAATTTGCTTACCTTCTCTTCCTTCTCTTGTGGCTAACAACACTTACACGTGAATTGATGGAGTATGATTAAGCTAACACCATGCACAGATCGATCGCTCCTGTCAGATATTCTGAAGAAATAACGACAAAATCAGCAAATGAGTTGTGTAGCTGTTAAATATTGAAATGTTAGTAAACAACTTTAGGAATTTTTACCTCACCAAACAAGCATGAGAGATTACTTTATGCTAAAATTCTTCAAATTGTATTTCTCCAAAAGGGAATTTAGACCGTCGTTTCGCAGCTTAAATTTGAATTTACATTTTCATCAGCAATATCCGAATTGACATAATAAGTATTTCCTGTCGCATATAATACAAAAACTTGAGAGTGTTGTCAGCGGGAGATGAGGCGGTAAAGATATATCATGGATGTGCTAAAGCGCTTTTTAGTAAACAATTGAGTCACTTCAAGGCCATCAAAATCCGATAAATTGAGAAAATTGCATTTCCTGAAATGGGCAAGTACTTTTCATTGACTTGTCAAACCTCAAACATGGTTTGTTGAAAATAATAGATCTGTATTGATTTAGGTCAAAACCAGATTAAACTTGTTATAATGAAAAGGGAGCTTAATGAAGTTTTTAATAACTGATGCATATGGTTGTTATACATGATTTCCTTTTTAGAGAAAAGGGAAGGGTTAGTTTTGGAATTTTCAATTTTGCGATAGTGAAAATATTGCTAGGTGTTATCAGTAAAAGGTAGAGAATCGTCGGTATACGCTTAACGGTAAAAAGAAATACTTTGAAACTATCTTGAGTTAGAATTAATCAATCGTCATCATCCAGGCAAGTCACCAAATTGTTGAAGCTGGAAAAATGCGAAAAAAGTGTGGAGACCGACTTGCGGAATATTTGTTCGATTAGTGGTGTGCAGGTGGTCGATTCTGCCAGATGAATTCTGAAGGGTGCGCAGAGATATACACATCAGCTTTTCATTACTCGTTTTTAATTTGTATCTTTTGATTCCATTTCAAAATAAAACTAGTATTACCTCAAATCAATTACTTTTTACGACACCTTCATATCCCTAGATGTTGTTTTTGTAGTATATTAAATTTGATAACACTGAACATTTGTTTTAATCTTTCTTAGGAAAACATAAGATAGTTTTTGTTCAGTTGGGTTTAGCTCTATATTGCAGCATATAGTTTTATAATATGAACGATAGGCAATCAAGTTACCTCATCGCCCAAAGAGTTTCAACTATTCTAAAGTTGTAGGTCAAGTTGTGAAACACCACTACTATCGGCTCTTGTAGAACATCTAACTGAAATACTTGTAAAACTTAAAAAATTATCAGTCGTATTATTTTATCCAGTCTTTATATATATTTTTTTTCTGATTCGGGTTAAAATAAATCATTTTCCTTTGTCAGACCGTAGTTCCTTCGGCTGACAAAATTTTCTTAAAAGTCCGATCAGGTCAGTTCTTGGAAATAGTATGTTCTTATATCTGGATTTAATTTATATTTTTGGCGGGTAATCTAAACTTATCATCTCTTCAAAAGCGATTGAAACCGTTGTGTTTTAAGTTTCGCTGAAACGAACGAGTATAGGTTTGGGGTTTTACCCGCAAAACTAATATGACTTTTGATTGTACGTATATATAGTTTGTCAAGGCTTATGCACTGGAGCAGAAATTGATAGCTTTAAGCTGCATGCGCAAAGTTGCACATATAAATTAGCTTAAAATTGCTTTAAGTCGCGCAAAGTTGCCCTGGTTTTCAAGTCAGGTCGCTTTAGGTTGCGGCGACTTTGAGTCTTCGTTTTCAAACGGGACTGGGTTTAAAACAGCTTCTGAACAGTGTTTTTACAGACCGACATCATTGCATGAGTACATAATGTGCCGAACACTTTTATCTTTATACTGCTTTATCAAGGCATAAATTATGCTGTTAGAATCGACGTTTCAGCAGTTTTTAATAATATACTTTTAACAATATAATTGGACAAGCTGCGGTCATCTATTTTTAGACATAGGTCGAGAAAGATCAAATGATCAAAATTAAACAATCTTTAGTCTGACTGTGACTGAGTCAGCATTTTCAGTTAATTAAGAGGACATTTCCATTTCGATTTTGTGTCTGAGTATTAGGATTTTAAAGTAGAAGTAAAAAGGATGGACATAAGAATGCTCATTGCCTCAAACCTTTATTATTGGAGGTACTCTTGTGTTACTCGTAAAGTAATTATAATGTATTTATATTGATGTTAAACATAGCGGGAAATCCTATACAACAACGTCAGACTAATGTTTTCAGTATGTAACTGGCCCCAAGGATGAAGTTGACATTTATATAACTGTAACTGTTACAAAGGAGGTGGTTGAAGAGTAAGAATTTGGCCAGCAACTGGTTGGATATATACGGTACAAGAATTAAGAACTTAACAGCTCGCCATTTATACTACTGGGAATGAAGGATTAATGGAGTATTTGTGGCTGCACTGAGTAGACTAGCTTGTGTTGCTATGATACATTGGTTAAAGAAGAAAGTTCTCGAACAACGGGACAGTAAATTGGGTCTCTTGTCCGTGTACAGTCTCCTTTTTTATACCGCTTACAAGTCCCCCCCCCTACCTTCAGATACAAGCCCATCCCAAGCGCCTTACGAACTTAAATAAACCCAGTGCATTGAATTGGGATCTTCTTGTATATCAATGCCTGATTTGCTGCAAATTATAGCTGGAACGTTTTAGCGCACTTTTTGTGTGATGCAAGCGTCCATCACAGTAAATTTTTAAAAAGCTACACTCTGATGTGTTTATTCGTACACGCTTGCAACAAACCTGGCGTCAACAAATCCAGGAGTCTATAGCGAAGGAAGAAAATTTCTTTGTGCTATTCACAGAAAAACGTCAACCATAACTTTAGAAATAAAGAAAGCAAGTAAAATGGTCAATTAAGAATTCTGTTTCAAGCACAAATTGCATTTTCTTTTCAATCAAAGTAAACATGCAAGCAAACAATTAGAAAACCTGATCAAGAGAAACCTTATTTCTATATTTAATCAATAAACATCTAATTGAACCGGTATTATTTGGTCCAAAATAGGCTACATATCACATCTAACTCAATTACTAGTGGCAAGCGGAAGTTTAGCTAGTCTTGCGGCGCCATTTTCTTAAAAAAAAGATATGTCGAATCAAGATATTTATTCTTAACTGAACTAAGGAAATATATTCTAAAAGAAATGATCCATGCTTCAGCGCCAGTTATGGATGCTCTTGGGAAGCTCGGAAGAGCACTCGCGAATCTATAGAGAAGCACTCGGTTAGTGGCTCTTTTAACTATACGCTTCTCACATGACGTACCCAAACTCCCCGTACGAGTCCATAACTCCGTAAAGATTGATCATTTCTTAATTGGATGAGATTTCATAATCTTTTAGATTGTGTTTGTGAGTGTGCAACCTTGAAATTTTGTTACGTTTGACTTAATTTTACATTGCCCATCCTGATCTGCTCTGAAGCATTGATTACGAATTAGTTTTAACCTATATACATGTTCGTGTTTGTGGCTTGTAATTTGCTTTTAAAGATAAAGTAACCATTGCGAGAATCTGGTAAGCTCCTTTCTTGTTGCTAAACATAAAAAGGCCTTTGTACTTACTTTAAGATCTCGAAAAGCTGCCCAAATTCCAGCAAAAACTTGTTGTGGTCGAACTAATTGTCCAGCAGCAATCAGTATTCTCAATTTTGTAATCTCTGCGAGGCGGCCCTCTCTGAAGCGCGAAAAAACTGAAAGATTACCCAACACAGTATCTCGGACTCGGTGGTTTGCCAAGGCTATCTGGAAACAAAATCTTTTTATGTAAAGATTCTCACTGAGAAGAGCAAGATCCTTTTCAAGGCAAGCCTCAGGGCTAAGAGAGAACTAGATTACCCATTTTTTTGGACTCGTGAAGACAAAATAATTATGCATTATAAACGCATCAGGACAAAGACAATCTTGCTGTTTGCATAACAAGCCAAAATGATTTGGGCAATCTTCTAAATGAATGAAAACAAGACTGAAAAACAGCTGGATTATCGATCTCAGTGCACTCATTATGGCTCGATATTTATACGAGATTGGAGAAGGCCGGACGAAGCAAAGTGAAGACAGCTCAGATGCTTGTATAACTTAATCAAGATGTTTTGAACAAGCTCTAATTCTACCCGCTCGAATGTTCCACACAAGTCTTTTGAAAACAATTATGTGACCGGGGAAACACGTATTTAAGTGAGCTGGCCGTAAAACTGCACGCCTGCTCGTTTGTTCTACACTCTTTTTTTATATGAATTTTAGGCTGAAACATTCCTAAGAATATCTTAGTTTCGGGAATATCGGTGACATAGTCGCTATGTAATAAGAAGTTTTGTTCATGCAGTTTGTATAATGTTGTGTTTATTACTTGTTCCGTTTGCTTGACTGTCATTGCCATTCCCATGGACTGGTCATGAATTCTATGGACATGTAATACAGTATTCGGTTTTGTTGCAATGTTGGCTTTTCCATTTGGGATTAGAGTACAATTGCAATACATGCATGTACATGTAATCAGTAATGTGATTTTTTTTCAAACATGCAAAATTATATTCTTAACAAAATCTGAGCCTCGGCATTATTCTTAGAATATTCTTAAAATTTGGCCACTTTCAGCCTCAATATTCTTAGAGTGTATTTGTGTTCTCTCATATACTGCCTGGAGCCTCACTTACACTTTACGCACTGACACTTTTAAGCCTTAGGGTTTTTTTTAAGATTCCGGTCAAATCTGAAATAACAAATATTCAAAATAGTACTGAAAATTTAAAACGTTTTCATGAAAGATTGCAGAATCGTTTAAACATATTCCAAAAGCATTTTCTGAAGCCTTTTTGAATATTTTTCAAAGTTTGCCAAGGGTTTTCGAAGATTTCCCGAAAATCCCACTTGATTGTTTAAGAAACCTGTTCAGTCCAACACGTTTTGTGTTGTGTGCACTTAACTACTCTACAAAGTTATATAACATAATATTTAAGCCGGGGTTTAACAAGCACAGGAGTCGATTTGACCGCCAACTCTCATGCACTCGCATCGACTCTCGAGCGCTCTCATCAACTTTGATTATAATCAAAATTTCGATGAGAGTTTACATGTTTGCTGAACTACTCTTGTCAACTCCCCGGCATAAACTTTGATCTTCGTTTGACCACGTGTACTTGATTCGTACATAGCCTCTTTCGAGAGTTCTCATCCAAATATGGTCCGCGCTCTACTCATACTATTGCTCGTTTGGCCTGGACGTTATTGACTGAGAAAGGTCCGTTCGGACTGAAAAGTATTTGGCTTTCAGTTATCAGAGTACTAGCGCCCGGTCCGTATACCGTAACTTTGAGTACAAATTTTTGTGTTCCGGCCCTTGCAACATGGCGATAAATACACATGCAAATTATTAAGGAGTTATCCTACAGGAGCCATGAGGATTCGGCGGTTTTTCTGGATCTGTCTGTATCCATCACTTTGTGAGCCTGTCTCCTCATTGTGCGCTAGCGGTTTACGTGCAGGTTGGAAGAGTTTTTCCTCTCCGAAACGGTAATTATCGATATTGTTTAATAATATATGTCTGCATTTGCTAAAGCTTGTGGAAGTAAATTATCAAGGTGATCGATGTTTTAGTGCCATTTCGCGAGGTAGGCAAATCATATAATTTCACAAGTCTTTCAGTGTTGTTGACCGAGCATGCAGCAATTCCTGTTGAAGAATGGATATCTGGAACGGTCGACCAAAGTCTGGTGCATTGAGGCAAGACGTACTGTAATGCAACTACATGTATAAACACTGTCGGTAGAAAACTAAAATGCCAGCCCGTAACTCGGCAGCACACGCCTAACTGCATCGGTTACTACCTGTTATTTTATTTATTTTACTGTAAGCGTATGCTGTGTTAGAATGGTTTGGATACAAGTTACTGGTTCTGAATAATTGAGGTATTCAACCTGGACTTCGCTTCATTTCAAATTAAGTAAAAGCTGAAAAAATATCAGGCAAATTTTCGCACGCTCGTGCAACAAATTTTGCGTTAACAAATCCAGGATTCTACGGCGAAGGAAGAAACTTTTTTGCGCTGTTCAACAAATAAGTGTCATTTCTTACTATAGAAATAAAGAAAGCAAGTAAAATGGTCAATGAATCTTTCAGTTTAAATGTACGGAGAAAGCAAATATAATGGTCAGTTAGATATTTCTAGCACAAACTACAATTCTTTTCAATTAATGTATACAAACAAGCAAGAATGAGTAAGAAATTTTCTCAAGAGAAACTTTAATTCTATGCCTTATCAATATCAATCTAATTGGATCAGTTTGTTTCTGTTTGAAATGGGCTATAAACGTCACATGTATAACTTATTTGCTATACAAGCAACCGGAAGATCAGCCTTTCTTGCGGCGCCACTTTCAAGTTCTTTTAAACGATAATTAGTGTGCTGCATCGAGTTTTTTTTATCCCTAATTAAAGGGAATGTGTTCTAAGAGACATGGAAACTCGAAGGGCACTCGACTAACCAGAGAAGCACTCGGCTGGTGCCTTGATCAACGCTTACTTATACTAAAAGTTTATTTCATGCCGTGTCCGAACGTAATCTCCGCACGCGTCCTTGAAGGCCCACATTTCACGTAATATTGCGCGGAACACAGAAATGGCGCCGTGTGTCAGCTTTTTGAAATTGTTGTACGATGCTGCAAAAGTAAAACCTTATTTTCCTTCTGCAACGTTCCGCGGACGTTTAAGGGGGTAACACACTAACTTCAATAATTGCGTGCAATCTTTCGTGCAATGTTACACCGTGGGTCAGGACTAAACTCTACAATACGCAGCATGCATGTATGCGCCATTTCTTATTAGTTGAGATTTCATTGCCTTTTTGAATTGTATTCTCGAGTCCAAATTCGTGATATTTGGTGGGAGTTTATTCCATATACACTTGTTACCTTTGTCTTAACTGTACATTTCCCATCCTGATCTGTTCTAATGCACTGATTAAAAATCAGATCTAATCTACGTGTAACGTGTTGCGTATTTTGCTATGTACAAGTATTAGTGATAAGGATAGAATACCCGGTATTGAATCACTGATTGAAATAATTTTTTTGTAAGCTTCTTTCATCTTGTGAAATATCAACAGCCTGTATACTTACTTAATCTCAAAAGTCACCCAAATTAGTAGAAAATTCTTCTAGCGGTCGAACTAATCATCCAGCAACAATCCGCATTGTCAAATTTGTAATCTGCGCGGTGCGGCCCATTTATGAAGTGAGAAAAAAAATCCCTGTAAAACTATGCCCAGGCAACACAATATTTCAGGCTCGGTAGTTTGTGAAGACTATCTGGAAAAAAAAATCTCTTGTTAAAAGTCTCACTGGGAAGAGCAAGAAGACCAAGATCATTTTCGAGGCTTACCTCAAGGCTAAGAGAGAACTGAATTATCTGTTTCTTTGGACTCGTGAAGGCAAAACTGATATCCATACGTATAGACTACAGATGAAGGCAGTTCTCCTATTTGCATGACAAGCTTAAAAGATTTATTTAAACAATCTTCTTAATGAACGAAAATAAGACTAAAAACAGCTGGATTATCGGTTTCTTTACTTGCTTTTACTGTGCCTTTAATGACATGCTTACTAACGTGGTAAAATTGCCAAAGCTATATTTGATAACAACGATACTACAGTAAGTAAACTGTAAACAACAAATAAAAATGCTAACTTTTTACAATACAGAATATATACCTTCACACAATATTAACCATGATCAGACAATATTAGTAAGAATAATCCGCACGAGAATACTTTTTTAAAAAGGTGGGGGGATGTTCACTATTTGTCTGTTTGTACAGCTAATATTAATCTAATTAGTAATCGTGTATATCAAAACATTGTGTGACGTAGGTTGCTAAGGGTCACCACAGGCGAGGGAAACAGTTATCGATAACAAAATTTAAGTAATCGACGGCTATTATTGCTCAATTCAGGTTTTTCACGCACGGGAGATCAAACAGATAGAAAGATCAACCTTTATTTCAATAGGGTAGCCCAGTCAGTCAGTCAAGACTGTTATCAAGAGGGGCCCTGAAAATAAATAGTTATTGAAACTAAATAGTTATCAATAGTAACCAATATGACAGCTAGCCTACATTCTCATGTCAAATTCGTTCCCAGGACGTCGCAAATTGGTTTAGTTTGGCGACAGTAAATCAGTCCTGTTGTCGATAACAAAAGTATTTTTCCTTTTGAAAAGAAAATCCCATTAGCAGCAGTCGATAACTAGATTTTTGACAGTTGTGCTATTATAGGACACTGGCACACGGGATTTTTTAATTATCGACTATGCTTTTTGTTATCGCCAATTTTAAAAACAGTTATTGATAACTATTTCCCTCGTATGAGGAGGCCCCAAAGCTTTCATTTGACGTTTTGTGATTCAAAGAGAGTGCATTTGACTGAGTGTTTTGTGGCAGCTAGTTGCATCTATGTCGAAATGCTTGATATTCTTTGCAGCAAAAAGAAGAAAAGAAAATTCACTCGGCAGTCTTGTGCAAATTGGGAGTCTCGTGTTTGTTTGTTTAACTGTCCGATTTTACTCAAACTTGTCGGAAGAGTGAGTCATTTCAGTTACAAAAGTTACGGCAGAACATCAATAAACAAGTTGGTGTCGTGTCCGGATGTTGTGATAGCAGCACTTACACGTAATCTTCTTGTTTCTGCGTTTTGTTTCTTTTTAAATTTTATTTTCATCAACTTGAACATGTACAACTTTTATTACCTGGAATTATATTTCTATTTCGCAATTAACGTTTCGATATCTCGTTGTTTCACTGTTTATTCGTTAATTGTTCAGTTTGAACCATAAATGGAAAAAAGCGTTTTTGTTAAACTGAGCTTCAGTTCATCGCCATCATTAAATCGAATGCAAGTTTCGTTAGAAAGTAGCAACTTTGTGACGAAGCTTGACCAGAGATGTTTTTATGACATTGTCAGTAAAAGCAAACAGTTCAATAGTGACTGTGGTCTTTGTTCAGTTTATGTTCGCATCTGTTATTCACCGACCTCCAACATCGCAACAAGTCGCGCATGATCCACAGGGAGTTCTCACACGCGTAGTTATATAGGAAAGTGTTGCAATCCTCTTAACTGTTTCAGACCGATTTATCTCAGCTTGGAGCTGCCACAAACGTAGCTGGCGTTAAGAGAGCAACCTCTTCGTTCGCCTACATTATCAGCAACATACAGCGGTGTAGAGTCACATTTTAATGACGATGATGATGTTGATCAATAAAGCTTGAATCAACAAGCATGAGAGTTTATTATAGTTCTGAGTTGCGTGACCAGTTTTGTTCAATTCTCATGCGTGCGGTCAAACAAGGTTGCAGTCTGTGGAGTTCAATGAACGTGAGAAACTTACGTCAAATGTTTAAAGTTGATGAAAGGGCGCTTGAGTGTTGATGAGATTGAACTCTCATCAACTCGAGCTTTTATTGACTCTTGAGCTCGTTTGACCCCGGCTTAATAATAGTAATATTGATAATAATAATAATAATAATAACAATAACAATAATAACAATAGAAATAATTAATAATAATGATGATGATTAGTAACAACACTGAATGATAATATCAACAACAGCAATATAACATCAGTAATGATGATAATAAAGGTTAAAGTGACGATGCTGATAATAAAATGATGATAATAATAATAATAATAAATACAATAATGATAATAGTAATAAAAATAATAATAATATTAACTACTACTAATAATAATAATATAAACAATGCGATGTAAATGTTCGAAATCAACTACTGGCCGCTTAAGTTTTCAAACAGGCCTTTAACTACACAATTAGAAGTCGTACTGCACAACTATTAATCATTTTAAACATAGCAAGAATACCAAGTATTTTTATTGCTACATGTTTTACATGTTGTATTAAGTATTTGCATTCTTAGTTGTTTAGATCACATTTTATTAACCAATATTAGCATCCGTATTTAATAAAGATTTACTTTCTTACTTTACCTATTTATTTACTTACTTACTTACTTACTTACTTACTTACTTACTTACTTACTTACTTACTCATTTACTTTACGTACTTACTTAATTTCTTACTTGATTGCTTGCTCGCTTTCTTGCTTGCTTACTTATTTACCACTTATCCTTTTTGGCCAAAAATGTATTCTAAATAACTGAACACTTTAATTTCTCAACAGTAATGTGATGCAACGTTGGGAAAAATATCAAACATTTCAACTTTAACACTATTTGTTCTCCAGTGTTGCAAATATATTTAATGGGGCTGACCTGAACACATGATTTGCATTTTATTTCATCATCATGCTGTCGTTTTAATTTCAAGTAGTTTGTTCGTATTTCAGCAGGTATGTTAGTTTGTTTATTGGCTCTACAGCACTGGTAAAATTGGTGAACGAGTTAAGCGAACGTTTTTGAGTTTAGGGAAACATACAGCAAGAAACAGTAGAATTAACGCGCAAATAATGTTTTCAGTCATTGAGGAGACATTTCTATCTTAATCCTCTTAAAAATATTAGTACATTTTGGGCCTTCAAACCTCAGTATTCTGTCGAAAGCTATTTGTTGTTTCACCTTCACTTCTG